>VYZV01045306.1:82348-98955 GCA_013401275.1 Pandion haliaetus
GTGGAGCAGGGGACGAGCGAGGAGTCCTCCCCCTGAGGAAAGGAGCGGCAGAGACAAGGTGTGGGGAGCTGACCCCAAGTCCCATCCCCTGTTCCCCTGCGCCACCGGGGGGAGGAGGTAGAAAGAACCGGGAATGGAGCTGAGCCGGGAAGGCGGGAGGGGCGGGGGGAGGGGTTCTGATGTTTGGTTTCCCTTCCTAATACCCTTGTGTTTTGTTTTTTATTTGATTTGTAGTAAATTAAATTGATTTTGTTCCTTCCCCAAGTTGAGCCTGTCTTTTGCCCGTGACCATAAGTGGGGAGTGATCCCTCCCAGTCCTTGTCTCGACCCACGAGCCTGCCTTTGGATTTTCTCCTCATCCCACTGTGGCCAGGGGCGGGGGGGGGGAGTGTGTGAGAGGCTTCATGGTGCTTTGTTACTGGCTGAGCTGAAACCAAAACCACGACACCAAGAAAAGAGGGAAACCTGCAAATGGAAGCCTCAAGGTCAGCCACGAAAGGGTAACATGAGCATTACTTCATTGTGCTCTCCTATGAAAGTAAAAGGGCTCAAGGAAGGCACTGCCCTAATGACTAGAATGACAGAGGGAAGAAAGTCCCCAGAGCCTTTCCCTTTCTTGCCTTGCATTTATCTCCTGTTGACCATCACAGGAGAAGGCTTTTGAGGGCAAGGAGGTCTTAGTGTAACAAGAAAAGAAATGCAGAAGCAAACCCTTGCCCGGACACTGCTCCTTTCAGAGCTGGTATTGCCCAAACAAGGCTGGGTGTAGCTTCTGACTTGCCAGCATACTAGAAGCTAGTACCTACTAGTATATAACCAGCAGCTATTTTCCTCAGCTGTTTTCTTTCCCTGAAGCATATCTCTCATGGGGTCCTACTTCACTCCAACATGCAGACTATACATGATGAAGTGAGCCATTATCCCCACATTCCTGTGGCTACCATTAGCTGTTTTTTTCTCAGACAGATCCTCCTTTTCTATCCTTTATGTCCCACTGGGGTAAGTAATTAATACTTGAGTCCCTGCCTGCTATTTATTTATTATTCCTTGCCAGCCTGACCCAGGCGAAGCAAGTTTGGAAGTACCAGGCTGTTCTCAGATAGACAGGAGGTAGGAGGCATGTGCCGATAGCTAGGAATAATATATCAGGTTGAAGATGAACACCTCATCTATGTACAGCAGATATAGATGCTCTAACTGGGAGCCTTATAACAGGACAGAAGGACCTAGGGATTGAGAGAAATAGGAATGCCCCAGGTTGTAGGGGGAGAAGGGGTTGCAGATGGGAGGTGCTTTGAGGCAGAATCGAGGACAGCAGGTCAGAGAAAAAGCAGAACTGAAGCAGAACCTGGGGACCTGAAAAGTGGGAGGGCATTAGGGCAGCAAGGAAAATAGGAGCCTGAAATAGGATGTATGGGGTCCATCGTGAGCTTAGGGTGGGGTGGGCTGGAGAAGGGAGTTAAGAGGAGCAAAGAGTTTTGGTGATGGCAAGGTGGTGCATGGGAGGAACATTGAGAAAAAGGTGTGGGAGGCTGGATATTCAGCTTGGGAAATACTGGGAGGTTCTGAAGAAAGAGCAATGGGGATATTTGATCTCTTGGGCACTCTGGGACACAAGAAGCTGGAGGCAGAGTCTGTGAGACAGGAGAATTGGGACCAGGCTCTCTGGAATGCGAGGGGCTTGCAGTCAGGAGAGGATCAAGGTTACCCTGCCAAATTTTCCCTCAGCCTCTGCTGTGGGCTGTTGGTAGGGATATCCACAGAACTGCTCTCCACATGCTCTCTCAGCTGCAGGGCACCATCCCTCTGAGTGTTTCCTACTTTCATTAGTGTGGCAGCCCAATTAATTTTCAATCATGTAACATCCCTATGGCTAAAAGAGTGGTGGCTTCCCTGTAAAGAGTTAGAGATACATTTTAGCTCTTAATATATGAAAGTAATATAATATAATATGATGTAATATAATATGATGTAATACAATATGTGCTATAATATAAATGTAGTTTAGCTATATGATTTAGCAACTGGAAACAAAAAGAGCCAGCAAAATATCCCTCATGTAGTGGAACAGCAGCCCTTCTTCTCCTTTCCCAGTCTGTCTATAGGCAATCTAAGAAAATTACAGTGGTTAATCTCTGTTTGACTGGAAATAAAATTGCAGGCAAATGTCCTTCCATAATGCATTAGACAGATTCCTACAGATAAAACTCAGCCCATGGAAGCAGAAAGTCCATTTTACAGGCATTTGCAACACTGTATTGAGGTCACCTCCTCCCCTGTGGAGAGACCAGCTATTACCAAATGACACTACCTGAGAAGATAATGTCAGTTAATAGAAAACCTGGTTAATTTTCAGCAAATTTTACTGGTTTTGATGAAGCCAGTGTTGCTTAGGGACGAAAGTTTTGTAGCACTGTCAATGGCCATTTTTCTTGAGAACATTTCCTTTCCTAAAGACTGAGAGCCCGTCTCCGTACAAAAACGGCAATGCTGTCTCTCCGTACTGGGAAGACTGAAGCTCACCCTGAAGGAGCAGTCTGCAACCCAGTTTCTGAACTCTGCTGGTGGTGGAAGAGAACTGCTGAGACAAATGTTCTGGAGAATGTGTAGGCGAGCACATCATCTTATGGCTGGTACTCAGCCTGTAACCAGTGTGTGCTTCTCTTTTTTGCGTAATTTGTAGTCTGTTCACCTCAAGTTTGTTTATACCTAGCAAGTAGGTTTATTACTTGTTTGTACTTCGCTTATAGTCTGTTTGCATCCAGATTACAGTAGGTTCACTGGCAAATTATACCCAATTTGCAATCTTCATGTAATTAACTGATTTGTTAATACCTTGTTTGCTATATGTTTACAAAATTTGACAAGAGAAGCATTTTTTTTTATATTATGCAGGTCCTGATGAAGAGGAGGGGAGCTTTATAAGGTTCAAAATGTACAGGAACTGGGCCTTATTTGGCTAAGCTCTTTAATAGACTGCCATGTTAGTGGAATAAAGAAATGGGCCATATATTTTAAGTGGGGAGAAAATGAATAATTCAACAGTAAGGGTCAAATCGTCCTGCCAAGAAAAACCTACTGAAGAGGAAGTACACTGAATTATAATTATTTGCATTGTAGATAATAATATCAATTAGAGTTCCCAGCTGGAATCAAGCCTCCATATTTTGGCTTCCGTACAACCACGGAGTAACAGTTCCAGTCACAACAAGTTTCAGCCAAATAAAGACAAAGCTCAATTAGCAAAACAACACAAATTTATAGAAGCATGGGGTTGAACAATTAGAGACTGATGTTTGGATATAGTTACATATGGCAGTTCAGTGACAATTAGCAGCACTAATCAACATTTATAATTAATGTCATTTTGCAAACAAAAAGTTTTAACCCTTCCCAAAAGCCAGATCAAAGAAAATCTCTTGTTGGGCCCACTAGGAACCATCTGCATAGGATTAAGTCTATGGTCTAAGTGAAATTGCCAACCTACTAGGCTTTGTTGCAAATGTCATGCTATCATCTTCTAAAAGCCCCAGATTCTGAAGTCTAGTTATTATGAGAGACATATTTTCCTTAAAAAATAATAAAAATCAGCAGCAAGGAACATGCTGGCAGGTGCTGTGGTAAAAGGGGATTAGACTGGTTTGAGGCAAAGGCAAATGAGGCAGCTGCATTTTCAGGCTGCTGGGGTGCTGTGCCTGGCACAGAGCCCTGAAAGCCAGGCTGGCATTGCCACTGTCCAGGCAAAAAATCAGGTGGTCTAGGGAAGCAATAATGCCAAAAGGGCTAACCCCAATCCAGCCCCCCTAAACATTCTGTGACAGCAGGGGCAGCAATCCTGGCTTTCTGAGGTTCTCTCCTAGTTTTCTTTCCCTAGTTTCCCTCTGGTTTCCCTATGTTTTCTGTGTCTTTCTCCACCCCTCTTCTCTTCCCATAAAAGTAGCTTTGGTACTTCCCACTTGGGGTTGCCAAATTGAATTTTGCCTACACAACTGAAAAGCTTCATGCAGTTTCTGTCCCAGATGAGAGGACTAACTTTTCCATGGGATTGAGCAGTGAGGCCCTCACAGAATTTAGGAGGCACAGAGCTGGCTGAAAACCATCAGCCTCCTTTCTGTAAATGAAGATGTTGAAGTGGGGGCATCAACCTCCTTGGGAGAGATGTCAAGCATTCATGCATGTCACTGATCTCCACAGAGATGGCAAAGATCTTGGCACTCCTTGTACCACTGCTTGGAAGAATTAATCTGCACGTACTTCAAAGGGCTCCGATGGTCCAACCATCCTGTACAGAGTTCTCAGGCCCTGGGTAAATGCAGGTATGTGTCACTAACGGGACAGAGGAAGGCACCAGGATAAGATGAAGAGAGAAATAATGTGACTTGTCCCTGTGGACCACATACAACAGTGGTCAGCTCTCTGGAGTAGTTAGTCTTGACTTCACCTTTGCAAGACATTTTTTTTTTTATTTCAAAGCAAACCCAGCAAATTCTAAAAGGTGGTAGCAGTGAAGCTAGCCAGAGGCTTTCTGCCTTCTTGTGCCACCTGGCCCTGCCCATTGTGTAGTGTGTTGGTTCGCACCATGCCGATTACTCTTCATGCTCCCTGTGTTGCTGACACCTGCAAAAGCTTCTTTTCTAGGACAATAATCCATGATGTAATCACAATGGATTGTCATTTTAATAACCAAGTGCCAGATGAACACCTCTTCATGACTTCCTTTTCTAGCTGGTAGGAGAAGACATAGCCTTCTCTTCAACTTCCCACCCTTTAGGAAGACGAAACATTTTTTTTCTTCTCCTGCCTAAACGATACAGCAAGAGGTCTCTCCTCTTCCCTAGTGCAGCTGTGGTCATCCAGGAAGGTGACCTATTTTTGTCTCCCATTAATGCAGCCTTTGGGAGACAGATGAGTCTGGCTACCACGTCCCTCTCGGGGTTATCATGCATGCTCCCACTTTCAGATTAAATCTCAAGGCTTCAATTTGCTTGTTTACCGGCAGGGTTAACTCGACAGGCCTAACTGGATTTGGCACATACACACCCTTTATCTCTGTTGTGACAGCAGTTAATTAAAGTGACTCAGAAAGCAGCTTCTCCAAAACAAAGTAATGTTTATTTGCCAAAGGAGCATCCAAAGAAGCAGACTAAACGGCAAAGAGCCATAGCTTAGCTTGACCTGCTTGTAGGTCTGGCTCTGCCCCAGCTTGGTAGGGAAGTCTGCTACCTGCTGCGCTGCCTGATTGCCCAGAGCTCCTCTCTGCTCACTATTAGTGGCAGCTCATCCCTCCTCCTTGCCAAGCCAGCATCTTTAATGTGTAAAATCCACCTTGACCTCAGGTCTTGGCCTGAAAAAGCACCGGCACTGTCTGCCTGAGAGTAGCAATCCTGGAGTATACCTCTTTTCTTCAGAGGCACTCACACTGACCCTTCTTTCTCACTTACTTTTTATTAACAGTTTCACTGCATTTTAGCTTCTGGTGCTCAGCAAGAATAAGATATTGCAGACAAAATGAGACCTACATGATACATGCAAAACAGTACATATTTTTCTTATTCAACCCAGCTATGTAAGCAAAAAGGGGATGCGTCTCTTTCTTACTTTTAAGGGCAGGTGGAAAAGCTTATCTTAGTGTAAAAACCACGATGTAAACACCAAAAACTCTTGAAACAGTCTCCTTCCACTTATATCCACTTAAATGCCATGGAGACAGTTGAACTCTGAATTTGTACAGTCCTTTAGATCTGTGAAAGGTCTGTGCAAATTTGCTACCACAGCTGTGCCTGGGAAATCCTCAGTGAGTAGTATTTCCACTCATGTGGCACTGACACCAGAGGGACCACAGCGAGAAGAGCAGTACTGAATCACAGTCACCAAGGAGCATGGAATTACTCACAGGTGTTTACAAGATAAAAATCAGCCTTCTGTATTTAAGGTTTCTCTAAAAGACATTCACATTAGTGATGGGCATAGCCTCTAATTCTGGGTATTTGGCTGCCACGCTTTTGCCCAGGAACTGAAAAGAAACATCCCCTCTTTGATTAGAAAGATAGGGTGCCATCCCTAATCACTGCACAAATTAAGCTAATTGTAGTAAAAAAAATGCACTTGCTAAAAGAAAACATGCCATTTCCTCCACATGAAGAAATTAGGTCTGGAAACTCATGCAGGTATTGCTGAAACTGCTTTGATGATTGTAATTTCCACACATTGTGAAGCAAGCAGGTCAGAGGCTGTGGCTTAAAATAAACAGGCCTGAGCTGAAGAAAAGGAAGGTTCATTAAGTTCCTCTTGCAATGCCTACCTAGTCCTGTGAAGCTTTGGGACAGAAATCTGGAGGAACAAACTTTAGAAATATTTCTGAATTTATAAAAGGAAACAGGCTTGTGTTTTCTGCCCTGTTTATTCAGTATGATAACCAAACATGATGTGTGAAGGAAGTAGAAACAGAGAGTCCACAGCTAAACCAAGATACTTTAGGTCACTGAGAAACACTACAGGCATATAGCATATTACTGGTGATACTACTTTTGAGGTGCCATGACTAGTTTTACATTTAACAGATGGTTAAGGTTCTGTTTTCTTTGCCCTTCTCTTACATAGTTTCCTTGGATATTTGGCTCATAAATTTGTGGAGGGAATGCTTCACCCATACTAAAAACCTTACTTCAGTTATTAAAAGGAAAAGCAGGGTTCATTTTTTTCAACATTTGCCTTTTCTTTCTTTTTATTTTTTTATTGTTCTTGGTGTATTTTCATTGCTCACACTTTTGGTTTTCAAGTGTTAATGCTAGGTTATGAAAACAAATATTCTTTTTATATTCCAGTAGTAAATGAATGCAGTATATTTACTTCCTTTTCATTATTATTTTTTTCATTGTTCAGTTTTGGGCACAGAGTATATGAAAACTTTTATTTGAGTATCTCAGACATTTTAGTGTTCCTTATATAGTTGTTAATTCCGTATGCATACTATTAAAAAACAGTTGAGTTTTGTGACATTCACAGTCACTACTCTCCTCAAGTTGTGATACTGGGAATGCTTGAATTATGATTTTTGTTGTCATACCTCCATCCCTGGTCCTTTGAAAGTCTGAAAACCCCTACTTTATTGAGGTGTTGGGGGATGCTCAAAATCTCTTTGAGGCCCAGTGGCAATTAAGGCCCACTGGGGATGTAATAACAATCTAAGAACAGATAAATTGAAGAAGAAAAGAACACCAGAATAACAATTTTTGGCTGAGAGAGATTGCATACATTGACTTGCAGACAACAGTTGCTCTATGCCAAAGTTAATGTGCCTGACTGCAACCTCGGAGCAGTGTTTGGACATGGGGGAATGGAGGGCATTGCAGGACCATGGGCTTATTTCAGCTTCAGATTCTGAAGCTATGCTTTAAGTAATAAGCTTCTTTGAGCTGAAATTTATAGGTGTTGGAATATGATGTTTTAATCTATTTTTTACAGCTTGCTTTCCTACTAAAATGTAACTAAAATTTGTACCCTAAGGTTGCCCTCTGGTCCTAAAGAAATACCTTCTAATACTACTTTTTTTTGCTGTTGCTCAGGAATCTGCTGGCATTTTAAATCTTTTATGAGGTGATGTAATTTGTCGGAGAAGAAAATAATTCTTACCTGAAAAGTGACAGGGAAAGTGCTGGTCCTAGAAAACCATAATTTTTATGTATGGACATTAGTTTCATGTTGATTTAAATAAAAGAAGAAAATAATGACATGAAAAACCGTTTCTGAAATAAAATGTAAACAAAACATTATGTATGCAATAGTAGACCTAACAGTTAATCTGAGCAGATGCTTCTAATGAAAGTTTTCTCTTTGCCAATTTCAAATTCTCTTTCTGTCAGATACCACTGGGACAACCATCTCAGTGACATTGCAGGTTTTGGTATTTATTTTTTTATTTCATTTCTCTGTACAGAAAAAAATACAGCAAAATCTGGTTTGCAGGAATATAATTTAAAGCAAATATATATATATTTAATTTTTTTTCTTGTCACTTCGGAGGTAAACCAATTTTAATTATTCATTATTATTTATAAGGTACACTAGTAATCAGAAGATAAATCTTCAGGAATTAGTTATTCTATGTGAGAAAGTTCCCAGAAAACTGATTAGGTTTACTGGTCTTACCACAACAGTATGTCAGGACTCATGTTCATTGTCTCACAATGGTTATGTGAAATAGTATTTTTCTAGCAAACTAAATTCACTCCTAGACTAAGGATTATGCCAGCAATAGCTTTTTTTCCCCCTGGAGGCTCCCCACCATAATGCCAGCTAATATTCCAGTGGTGTTAGCACTGGAAGCAGTAACATAGACCAAGTTTCCAGTGCTTGGCTTAAAATATTGCTAATATATTGTCTAGATGGGCAGGTCACCACGTATAAAAAAGTTCTTCTTTCATGCCTACTAAGTAACAGAACTGTGTGTTGTAAGTATATCCATGTTGTAATGATCTGATTATGCTTCACTATGACATTTTCAGTGACAGAATTTAGAGCATTTTAGATATTAATCCAACCTGGTTAGAAAAGAGTCCCCTGCAGTGAGATTTTGCATCTTCAGTTTGTGCCTGGCCTGTGCATCTGTCATAAGGATGATCTCCAAAGCCCCATTTATGTCACTCGCTAGTGTAGGGATTTTGACCAGTATGGGAAGAATTCAGGACATACGACAAATATTGCAATATATTAAACCTACTGCTGATCCTATAGTGTTCTTAAATTTAGATTAACGAGATTACTTCATATTAACTGCAATAATCCTTTACCATAAGATTAGGTAACTAACAAAGACATAGGGAAGCATCTGCAGGGCAGGGAGAGCAGTTGGGCTCTCTCTCGGAGGCTCTAATGAAATTGCCTTCCTACAACTCCAGCTCTAAGGCACAGAGGTTCTCCTGGTCTTCAAGCACCTATCACACCACAGAGGAAATACTCCCATTTCCAGGGAACTGACGTGCCCCATTCTTTCTGTCAACAGATGTGACATTGGTGGGATTTAGACATGTGCTACAGGACTGTTTGTTCTGTAAATCTTTTGTTTCTAGGGTTCAGCATTAATGGTGAAGCGTGTTTATGCCCTGCTGTCTTTATGGAAGCTTGAAAATATATTACAAAGGCATGTCACAACCTTTACGAAATACCCAAATGTATTATTATTGCGCTAGCACTGTCCCTGTCCCTGCCTGTACTTGAACTGCACCAACATTAGTGACGGTGGGAAGCACCAAGAGCCTGAGAAAACTCAGAGTGCTTTCAGCTATTGAGTGGCTCCAAGCTGTCCCCCACAAGGAGGGAGCCTGGCTTTGCACTGATGGTAGGACTTAACTGTGCTGCCAGGAGAAACTTGGTTGCTGAAAGCATTTTTAATAAAATCTATTGTAATTTATGACTCCGTGGTTTACCATGGAGATTCAGGGATGGTGGAATGGATCAGCAGCCTCACCCCACAATTTGTGCTGCACCTTCATCTATAAGGATGTATTGGGGAGCATGTATGGACACCTGCAAATCCTAGAGGGACAATGCAAACTGCAGTGAGTCAGACGTACTTGTGCTACAGTGAAATGTGGAGACTCCAGGCAATGGGATTGCCGATTTTATGATATTCACTGCTGTCCTCCATGTGCCAGTGCACAAAGAAATATTTCCCACGGTTGAGTGGGACATTAAGTTCAGTGAGGAAGAGCAAGACATTGTGGGAAAATGTGTGTCATGTCACATACCTAATACTTGGCAAGACTGAGGCAAGAGTTGCGCCTAAGATAACAGCAGCTAGCACAGTGGAAGTAGGTTGAGCATGCAAAATATTCACTATACCCTGAGGTCCTCAAACACTCCTGTGATTAGATATGCCCACCCTCAGATCAAGTAAGGATTATATGAAAGGTGTAGCTGGCACATGTATCAAAAAGGAAAAAAAAAAAAAAGAGTCCTTAACCTACTGAGTTCACAAGCACAGGGAAATAAAAATAGCAAACTGAAACTCTTCCAAAAAAGACAGGTGTGCGAATAGTTCCTGCTGAAGGGAGGCATAATGCTGTTTACATTGCTGCTCTTAAGCAAGACTTCACTTTGCCACCTCCCAGAGCATAAATATTGAGATTTTTAATGAAAGCAGCTACAGGACATCTAAGAGCAAGGATCTTTGGATCAGAATATATTGACACAGGCTGTGTTAACCCTGTAAGTTAGGAACAAGTAATTTACTTTTTCTGGTTCTATAATCAATAGCAGACATTAACAAGGAGAAACATTTTAGACTTTTTGTTTTTCTATGTGTAATTCCTTCTACATTTTGATAGCTTAAGATAGATACAAATAACATAGTGACTATTGCGGGTCAAAATGCCCAGCTGAATAATTTGGCAAAGCTTTTTTTTAATTAGAACCTCTATTCCTGCAAAAGGAGCAAATTTGGGTGAATCTTCCAGAGAGAATAATGGCAACAAAATGGGTGTTGTAAGCTTGGTAAGGACTCCAGCTAATCAAGCATGAAGAACTTCTTGAACAGATACCCATTATGAAAACTGACTCTGTGGTGAGAAGCTGGAGGTTTTATGCAGTGAATGCTACAGGAGATTGCATTTGTAAATGGACAAATATGGTGAACTTGTAAAAGCAGAAAAATGTATTTCTGTACATCTTAATCCACTGTTTGCAAGGTGTAAAATAACAACAATAATAACAATAACAGTAACAATAATAATAATAGAGAACAGTTCATACACGAAGCCATTTGGGAGAGTTACCAATATTGCGGTTGAATTCTACCAAACTGCTCACAGAACCTGCTGTCCTGTCCAGTCTCAGCCCATCCCCATCCCCATGGAGGTGCCCAATGCCCAGAGCTGGGGCTGCCCTGGTGCCCCTGGGTGCTTGCTCCTGGCTGGGGCAATGGGATGGGTCCTGGCTGCCAGACCCTGCCTGGCTGCCTCCATGGGGAGCCCCTACAGTCCTGGACACCCATCTACTGGGGAACCCACTGGTGCTGGAGTAGTACTACATTCACTATGTAAGAAAGGAATAAATGAAATAACGCAAGGTACCAAAAGTGTTCAGGAGAGATAAAAACCTGGTGTGCTCCCAGTCCCATGCCAGCTAGACAGCCATATCCATTATTTGTAGCCTAACAACCATTCCCTGCTCCAGTGGCAATAACGACGCTGTATCGGATGCTTCAAATTATCCTCTAGGAAATCTTTTAAATAAAATATAGTGCTTGAGAAGGTATGACAATAAACCCCAGCATTTTATTCAATTACCTTTATCAAGCCTTGAGAGAATGAAATGCTCGAGCTGACCATTTTGGATGCCAAATCAGTCATCGGTGATGAACAAGGAGTGAGTACTCCCTTGCTTACACACATCACTGCACATCTGGCATTAGCAGGGCAGAAGAGGACTTGACTTCATCTAAAGCAGATCTCACTGGAGATTGACAAATGCAAATTATTAGGCAAGAAGGACGAGTGACTTCACCCGCAACAGCATGGCCCATTTTTTTATTTAATGTGCCTACCTACCTCACAGAAAAAATAGACTATATCAGTTAAACTAATATTGAAATCAAACAGCACTACTGCTTGGTTGTTTGTCCTGAAGGCATGTCATAGGTGGTGTGTTATGGTGTAGCTGCCTGGGACACCTGAAGAGCGTGAACTACATTTCAGTAAAAAAGTGATGTAACTGAATTTTGTTTTTCTTAAGAACTACATGTTAATATATTTTTTTAAACTAAGGTCATGAACCAGGTGGGAAATTTAAACTCAAGGATTCCAAATTCAATAAAACTATTTCCTTTTTTTTAATTTTTTTTTGCTGTATTTATCAATGGCCTTCTAAAACTTTTGAACCATTTCAGCTTCTCTGGAAAAAGGCATAAAGATCTTAGGCATATGAAGCTCCTGCACATTTCAGGAAAATCAGTGCCTGGAGAGTGGAATAAGACCCAGCAGGGTGTCCCCACTGAGGAAAAGTCTGCAGCATAAGGGTGTCCATTGACTAATGGCAACGTGAGTAGTGGCTGGCCAGCACAGAGCCAGGTCAGAGCCAGCCACAGTACGTCCTGCCCCTCCACAGTTATTAGTGAGAGCACAGCATGGAACCAGGGGTCTTTTTGAAGGGGGGGGAGGTTAAGTGTTGGTGGAAAGGGTAAGCTGTAAAAAGATGCCTGGGAAAAAATGCAAATTCAAAAGGAAAAAAAATGATTCAGCAGTTTCCTCTTCATGCAATAACTCACTTTTTTTTTTTTTGTATTTTAAAACATCACAGTACAGGAATTATTAAAATATTCTCTCCCTGATAGTGTAGCACATTATCATGCTAAGTTACCATGCTGCCTTAGTGACCAAAAAAGTATTTTTTGAATGACTGGAGGTTTCAGACAACCATAATTCACACTGCCTGAAATACAGCTCAATTTCTTTTTGAAAGGAGCTTCTTACAAGATTCCTGGCACCTCTTGGGTCCAGCTGGATCAGAAAAAAAATACAAATAGCCTCTCTTTGAGTTCAGTGTTTCTTCTCTGGCCACAACATCAATTAGGAAGTCAGCAAGGGTGTGTACGTGTGTGGGTAGATAAATGAATAAGTGAGATTACTTTAGTTATTCCCATAGATTTAGCTGCCACCTTTGTGACGATGACTAAAAATCTACTTCCAACCTCTCCCACTTTCATATATAATACTAGATGTGTCACTGATGTCTTCCTCAATGAAATCTTCCCTATCTCAGTTCCTCCCTCACCCCACCTGGGCTCCTGCCAGGTCACATAGCTTCATAAAAGCCCTGAAATTCATTCCCACAGCCACCAATCTGATTCATCCTATGACTCCTTTTTATCTTGGCTGTTGCAGGTTCTTTGTTTCTATTTGCACAGTCCATAAAGCCTGCACTTGCACAAGTAGTCATGTTAGTTATAGGAACTGTCCTTTCGCTGACAGATGAGAAGGGAATAGAGTGCAATGAAATTGCCTGTTTATTATTTGTTCACCTTTGAGAATCTAGTCAATGTTATTGACTCTGATTTTCTTAATGCAGCTGAGAGGGGCAGAACATGAACAAGCTGAGGTAGCCTCTTCATATTTTCATAATATTGAATTAGTTGTGGGAGGCTCCAATTTACTTCCTGTTTAGTGGAAGTGGCCTGTGCCGCTCTAGATACCTCTTTGAGTGACAGAGGATGGAAGACAGGATTCAAAGGTGCTATTCTTGATATTATATTTCTATAAGGAAGAAAAGGATTTTCTTTTATTCCCACCCTCCAGCTATCTAATAACTCTTTTTTTCCTTGCTGGACCCCCAGAACAGAAAAGCAAAAAGCATATTCACTCAGATCATCCTAACTGAAGTGATATACTCTTATATCCAATAAAGGGTCTTCTGTCTGTTTCTTTAGGTGGGATTTGGGAACTGCTATCAAAAGAATTACTATGTATTATACAGTATTTCCTGAAGACGTTAGTGAAGACCCTATTGTGTTCAATGGTGTTCATACTTGCCATATCTCCAACAAACTTGCCAACTGAATAACCAAATCAAACAGAAATGCAAGGAGCTGAAGGGCACTGCTGAGTCAGACACATCCCATGGTTGGCAGTTCTGATGAGGAAAACTATGATCATCCAAATCTCAGTTCCTGGCTTCTTCCATTGGCCCATTATCACTGACAGATGATATGGTTTACAAATCCCTTTAAAAAAAAAAGAGAGACACAGATGGAAATCGCATTTAAGAACAAGAACATAATAGCATTTTCTGAGCTTATCCTTCTAATTGTCCTGTGACACTTGCAGGGTTAAAAGACAAGAAAAATTCATTAATATAGAAAGAGACAAATTGTAGTATTTACATTCAGCTGAGGATTTTGGCTAGGGCTGAGGAAATAGGCCTCAAATACCAGGCTGTGAATGGACCCATTTTTTCTCACCTGTTCCCTGCAACAGAACACAGGGAATGGGACGGCAAACTCTGCAGGGTGTGTAGAGATCTTGGGCTCAAGCATGGCACTCCAACTTAAGCCACTCTCCTTTTTTATCTGGAAGTGTCCCATTGCTTTGAAAGGGTTGTAGTCCTCTGCAGTCACTGAACCTGAAGACTTGGCTTAGCCATGGATCAAGCATGTGAAGAACCTGTGACCTTCTCAACACGGAAAACCTTTGTTGTGCAACAAACTCAAGTAGCAACACAGGAAAGTTGTACTGGAAATAACTAGAGCTTCTCTGCTCCTCCCATGAAGGGATATATAATTCAGCCAGTGTTTGGAAGTGGGAAAAGAAGAGCATATCACAAACAATTGTTACTTTTTTAACCTAAATTTTTTGGGCTCTTCCTGAGTCCTTGGGCTGAACAGTTATCACTGCATAACGAGAGGACACTCAGTTGTTCTTGCCCATAGAGCCACGGGAGGAATTTACTGTTTCTTATTGCTTCCTTTGCTTCCACAGGCAGGCTTTCCCCTCAGTGAGTGAGACAAGAAACAATGCTGTAGCATTGTAATTTGAAAGGGCAAGGGCAAAAACCTTCCTCTTTGTATCATCCTCTCATGCCTCCAATGTGACTGTGAACATTTGGATGTCATTTTTTTGCCTGCCTACTGATTAGACAGGTTCTGCAAAGGCGTATGACTGATGCTATAATAATATTGATCTGGAAAACTGGTCTATAGAACTTCTGCATGAAATTCTAAAACCTTCTTACAAACAATAATGAAAAGCATTTCACAACTTTCTTGTCAGACTGGTAACTCTTATTGTCATCATTTGATGCCTGCAAGAACTGGGACATAGACTTTGTGAGTTGCTCAAAATCAAGTGACAGAGCTGAGAACAGCATCCAGGTCCCTGTGCCACAAATATATAAAGTGTGGCATCTTCCCAATCCATTTAATTTCACTAACAAAACAAATTAATATAATGATGAAGAATATAAAAATCAAATTTAATCTGTGTGGTGATGCAGATAACATTTTTTTTTTCAGTGGGAATTGTATGAGTATGCTTCGGAGAAGCCACAGCAGATACAATGGGTGATGTGTCAGTGCAGTGCCCCTTTGTAAGTGGGGACATAGAGACACTGAGCTTCTGTTTCTGCATCCTGTGTTGATCTTCTGGTGAAAGCCAGTGCTTATCTGTGCAAGGGTGCACTAGTCTAACTGTTGCTTGATCCTTACAATTGCTAGAAAGGTCTTAAAAAGAAGTCTGTGTTCAGGGTTTGGCTACTGACAAAGCTGTTTGGACTGGCACTGTCCTTTTTGCTGTATATAGGAAAAGACAGCAAGAGATGGTTGGTTCATCCATGCCTGAATTTTCTTGCAGCAGAAGTAAGCAGTGATTCCATTCCCATGTGACAGTCACTACATTTTGTTTCACCTAGAAAGAAATGGGTGAAATTTCCTCAGGTACTAGGCAAGTTGCATCACAGTGGATTAGAATGGCGGTTTGTTCTACAAATCCTTAAGGATTAAGGACATTTATTTCTAAACACTAAATCCCAGTAAAAGGACAGGAGGAGTTTGGTTTTGGCTTGGAGGAATATCACAGCTCATAGCAGAGACACTGAATAAGAATATCGTCAATAAAGTTAGGAAAATGTATAAAAGCAGAATTAGATTCCATTTTTTACTTTCTTTTGTTCACCAGCTTATTGCATTGCCATATGTTTATAGTAAAGAGTACAAACTAAGGTTATACTTTTATTTTAATTTCAAATATAGTTTATATTCTCTTTTGAGTTAATGAATTAGAAGTATAAGTGGAGATAATTACCTTCACTCATGGACCATTCTACTCATAGGCATTCTACCTACAACAACTAAATTCCTGCTGAATTTTGGATGCTTACCAGTTTGAGCTATTCCATGTAAAAACAATGAAAATGCATTTTTCCTGAGTTGTGGGGCTGTAAACTTAAAACCAGATGGTGGCTTATCTTTAAAATAATCTTGTTATAAAGTTCCCTTTATGATCTTGTCTTACTCTAATTCATTGTATACCCGAGAGTCTTCTTTTCCCATGAACTCTTAAGAAATGCCAGGGAAGTAAGATGTGTGTATTTGAGGGGGGCAGGATATTGTATTGTCCTCATTGAACTGAATTCACTCAGGACCAAACAGGTGTCAAAGTTTTCCAGGGTTTATGAAGAGGTCAACTGCACTGAGCAAACACCAGTATGTGCTACTATATGTCTACATCAGAGGTGTACACTGATGAAGGTCCCTAGATGTGAGAACAATTTTTTAATCTAGCTAAACTTTTGGGGCTTGAATTTTAGGCTGTAATGTATTTGCTCTGTATTTCCTCCAGTATGTTCGACTCGGCCTTTTAGTCTTCTGAGAAAGGTGTAATGTCTGGGAGTCTTCCAGGTAAGGTTCAGGTTTAAAATCCAGTTTGATTTAAATGTAATGATTCAAATAAATAGTTTTAAGGAGAAAAAACTATAATAGTGTCTTATGTTCCTTCCCACCTTTTCCCTTGTTTTCTTTGGTATGTGCTGATGTTGCCTCACAACCTCAGGGCAAAACTACATTTCAACTGTGTTTTGTTTTTTACGGAACCCTTTGGGGATGAAGAGATATATTCCCCTTA
>VYZV01045306.1:98972-126444 GCA_013401275.1 Pandion haliaetus
TATTCCCCTTAAATGGTATTATGTGTCCTTTCTAGTAAATGAGAAAGAATGCCAGTACTTGCTATGGTCTTCCGATGCACAATAAGATGTTTTAGCATCTGTCTAAATATTGCATTTACCTGATCTGTATTTTATTGTCATCTGGTACTTGTATTTCAAGAAAATCTGATATGTGAAGAAATTACTCGGCAGCCAGGAGAGAAAGAACAATGAAATCTAGTTGTGGAAACTTCTGGCTGTGCACAGACTGTTAGTGTGTCTGTAGCACAGGTCCTCCTCCATGGCAGTGTGATATGGCTTAGAGACTGCAAGCTCTTCTAGATGTGCAACACTTACCCACAGTGTTTCATTTGGGAGATTGCCTGCAAGCACTATGATGTGATAGCGAAAGAATTCAAAGTGAAATATCTCAAGCTGATGAGCTTCTCAGGTAAGTATGTTCCTGCTCCAGCACATTTGATTTCTTAAGATTTTAATGCAACTCTACGGCCTCTTTGGGGATAAAATCTTTGACAACACTAATGTAAAGAATAGGACTGAATCATTTGTATGCCCTTGTGTGGTTGTGACAGCATCAGTAAAACATGGAAGGAGATATTCAGCAGTTAGGAGCAACTGTAAGAACCATGTGTTGGCAGAGCAGACATTACAATGTCGATGGATATTTCTGAAAATCATATGTATCCCAAAACCTGCCCTGTCACCTTCCTGGGGTTCTCACGATTCTGCTGCTATGTTTTACTTGGGAAAGGGGTGGCAGGAGGTAAAAGCTTGACAGTGATTGATCTGCCAGTGTGGTTGTTCTGGGTGTTGAAGAACTGTTGCGCTCTCCTTTTGACTGTCAACACTGAACTACTTTAACAAGATTCTTGCACTTTGACCATTTGCTTCTGGGATTCAAAGCTTTTCCAAACGATCAAGATCTTGCCTAGACTGTGAGAGAGATGCATTCATGGCACCCCAACATCCTGATTTTTTGACTGTCCCAATTGTCCATCACTCTGTTTTGGCATTAATACCATGGTGATTATTACTATAGACACAGTTCAGTTGTAAATATGAAATAGGCCATTGCAGTAAATTTTGTATTCTCACTCCACATAGTCAGACATCTCTGTATCAGATGGCTCCAGAGGGGTACAGTCCCTCCTCTGACTCTGCTTGTGCCTGTCCTGTGCAGTTGCTGCTGTGCAGCTGTATCACTCCTACTGTAAACAGATTAGCTGATCCTCCTTGCAGAAATTACACTGCATCATCAAATTATCTTTGCTAAATGATCTATGCATTGATATTTCTTATGGAGACTACTGAAAATCTCCAAGAATATATAAAGGAATAAGAGGGATGAAGGCAGTAGAATGCTGTATCTCTATTTGATTCTGTGACAGAAATGTAACCTTGGAGGATGAAGAAAGAATTAATATTTTCCTTATTTGCCATATTTAATTAGCATGTAGGTCTATTGTATATATCTAACATAAGTCACACAGATGGGTTGCACTGGATTTTCTTGGTGCATAAAATAAATTTTTTTTTAATAAGAAATATTATTCCTGTTAAATATTATGCAGCTCTTCTATGATGACTTCTTCCAGGTGGAAGTATCATTCATGATAGTAATATCAGATGCATAATTTCTACTTGTCAGGCTGGAGGAAGCTTTTATTTAAAGGTTCAGCCCATGAAGTGTTGTATGCCTTGGACCACCGCTGACTCCAGAAAAAATCTGAGCATCTAAAATAAATATTTAGCACTTTTTAGAACTGAACTCTGTTTCTGTTAATGGGGTTGTGGGCTGAGGAATAAGTCATAGTGTTACAAGTCTCACAACCCCCCGCACAGTTAAAAACTGAGGACTCTGCTGATTGGTTGTCTAATTTCAATGTCTGACTACCAGATGAAGCTGAATTTTTGCTCTGCTGTATGTGTCACATGCTGAAACAGAAGAATTCCGTTTCCATTAACTTTTTGGGTTTAGCATCCCCGTGTCTAGAGCCCAGGAAACATTTGTTCCAAAACCTAGTTTCTTTGTATCAGAATCTGGAGTAAGCGTTCTCCTTCCAAATACAGTCTTTGGAACTCAGATGTTTAATACAACTGAAACGCTGTTACCCAAAAGTGAGTTTTCACTGACTCAAATTCACACAGGATGTGTAAATGCTGTACAACTGATGCAAAAAGAATTGGACTGTATAATTACCATGCTTTCTATATCCTTTCTGGATCAAAACTGTCTAGGCCAATGATAGAAAAAAACATCTTGCTGGAAATGAGCTTATTATTTCTTTTTTTTTTTCTGTAAAATAGAGGTGGAACCTCTCTGCTGCACAGCAGTACCTTTCTGGCCTCCAAAGTCAAAGAAACATTGCATAGTAATTACTGGACTGGATGTTCCTCTCTCTCTTCCTGTACATCAGCACGTTGACCTTTCATCAGTGACATGAATTTTCCATGTGACTTTTATTTAGTTATTAAAACCTGCCTGTATATAACAGTTTCAAAGTTATCTACTGTCAGAATCATTATTATGCTTTAAAATGCTTGCAACTGTGAAAACCCATAGACAGATGTTTCCTAATGAACAGTGTGTGCCATGGCCGGTTGCATGTGAACAGCAGAAATACGAACTTTTCAAAACAATACACATTTTGTGGTCAAGTTTCTCCAAACTAGTGAGTGTCCCCAACAAAAGCAGTTTCCTAGCAGAACATAAGCGTACAGCAGCTGTTTGTACAACCACACTGTTGCTGGGGTGGTTTTGTATATCCTCAATAGATTTTTTTTTTAAACCCACGTAAATTCGCACTGGGAATTCACAAAGTGACATGCAGAAAAGGATCCTTCATATGCACTGGGTATGGGACATCGCTGCATTTGTGGTGTCATTAATTTTGTATGCCTGGCTTCTTGTTTGGGAAGCTGAGTGAAAAGTTACTTGTCTAGGAGTCAGGCACATTAATCGGGAGGGAAACTTGCTTTTCTGAGTCCATACTTCCTTAGCAGAGTAAGCCTGACTTTCAGAGGACTGCACATATTCAGATCCCATTAAATCAACTAGAAATATTCTTATTCAATATCTCAGTTAATTCTTTCTAAAAAAGAAAAATAATCAGAAGTGGTAATTTCAGTTTAGGAGGTATATTTTGTTAACAAACAATTTGTGTTTGGGTCTTTTTAGGTACATAAATGTATTATTACAGAAAAGTTCTTTAAAATCCTTTTCACCCATCATTAATTACAGCCTTTGTTTATGTGTTTGTCTTAGCTTCTGTATTTATCACAAAAGATTAACAAAGTCAGTATACCACGTGGGATGCTTCACTGATCATCAGTATTTTTCTGTTATTCATTATTTATTTATTCTTATGGGAAAGAGGAGAAGGCATATACCATGTTGGTACTACGAAGTTCTAAAATGCTAGCTGAAGGCATTCCCTTACATATACCAGAACTTGACATATTTCTTTGGGTTCTGCCTAGAACAGAGCAGCTTTGGAAACGCTGTTTTGTTTTTTTTTTTTCCCAGAAGAAGTGAAAGACATGTATTTTTTTGTCTTCTTTTTTCTAGGCAGCATGTAATAAGGAAAACAGATTTAAAGAATAATCATTATGCTTCCAAATATATTTAATATGTATTTATTTGGATACATATTATTCACTTTTGTATTTTATTACTTGCTTCCTAGAACAAAGAAGGCAAAGAAACTCTTGAAAATACAAGCCAAAGAAATAGCGTGTGAGAGCATCTGTGTCTGCATGCAATAATTTATATGCTAACTTCATTACATAGTAATACGAACCATCTAGCCAGCAATGTTCCCTTGCTTCATTACACTTTGCACAGAAAATTTGAGCTTTATATTAGAGATCTTGTGTATTCATTGCCATCTGAATCTTTTGCCTCTTTCATTGTTCTGCTCATCTCAATTTAAAATGCAGTTCCGATTTTGATCTCGAAGTACTATAAACCCAAAATAAGTCTAACAACTTCAAAGAAGTTTATTTCTGCTTTACATAGTTTTAACTAAGATACAAATCTGGCCCATAGGCACATTCATTTTATAGCAAGTTAAAACAAGCACCCTTACTATTGGCAAATCCTTAAGGTTAACAGACATACATGTGCTGTTAGAATAGCAGCTCTGGTGCTGCTTTTCTTTTTCTTTTTCTTTCTTTTTTTTTTTTTTTTCATCCAGAGCTATTTTTAGTTCCTTCCCCTTTGACATACATTCCTGGTAACAGTTAAAAGCGGCTCTTAGCACAAAATTAAAGCTGATAGCTGAGCACTTTATGTATCAAATACATTTTCTGTTTAGATGACGATTATCATACATGAAATAGAAATGTGAGGTCTGATTGTCCTTTTATTTACAGTGGTGTAAACTAGCAGAGATGGGGTGAAATATGGATAGGAAAATGATTCTGGGATCCGTTCATGTTTGATGCTTAGCTATCAAAACAAGAAAGTGATGCAGAAACAGGGACTGCTTGTGCTTTTTCAGGCTCTGAATGATCCCTGCCCCTGCTTGTGGAAAGTCTGCACAAGGTCGTTCACAGCTTTCCCCACCTGAAGAAGCCAGAGCTGGCACTGCAGCACATTGCACTAATGGGGTTTGCCTTGACCTAGCGGTGGATGTAAGACTTGCTGGAAAGGGCTGCTATCATTGTCCCTGCAGACTGTCGCACTGGAGTTATAGGTCCCACCTCCCCTTTGACACAGCTGTTGCCTCTGCAGGTTGAGACGGACTTGGCATCGGTGCTTTGTCTGTGGACAGACTCTACCTCAAAGGTGAAAGAAGTGGATGACCTTGCCCATCACAAATTCCTGCAGTGGACCTTTGATCTGCCTTAATCCCCAGGTGATCTTACTGGTGTAAACTGCTGAGTGCCCCTGCACCTACTGATTTCCTCCAGGAACTCAAGGAAGGTGTTCCAACCTTTTTTTGGGTCAGGCTCAGGGACTCAGGGCTCTCCTTTTCATATGACCTGAGCTAGGCAGTAATATTTCCTGGGATGATTTTAGGCTTACTCCCCAGATTTGAATTTCCAGGTGCCAGCAACAGAAGGTTCTTAGTGGAAAGTCCCTGGGATGTTGACTCATTTCCTCTTTTTTCCCATTAGGGTCCAGATTTTCAGTGTGCACAACCGGGAATACTTATTTCATTTAGCATTCCTGAGTCTAAGCAAAATGCCAGGAATTTATTTTATCAGTGGGTGGGGTGGGCAGATGGTGGCATGGCTTTGGGCATTTGCCAGCGGTTGGCAATTTCATTTGTTTATTTTTCTTTAACTGTGCACTCTGCCTACACATGGCATTATGATAATGTGGGCAAATACCCATGAATAGTGATGAAGGAGATCACCTGCTGATATCTCCTTTATGGTGAAAGGGTGTTAGACTCACAGCCTACAGTCATCTGCATGGACTCCGTGCAGCCTATTAACCCAGTTCAACAACGTAAGTTGGTTAAAGTATCAAACCCCTACTCAGGAAAAGTTTCCCTTCAAGGGCAGTATGAAGGCTTTAAGTTTAAGTCAGTGGGATTTAAGCACATACTTGTTTCCAGAAGCAGGACTTTGCTAAGTTTCATTCTTTCTAGCTAAGTCACAACATTGATGACTATTCTCCAGAAAGAAAATGCAACCGGAAAATACGTTTTCACTGAGATTACCTTTTGCAGCCAGAGCCACTGGGTTTCCAAGCAGACTGCAACTGCATTTGGAAACGGCCCAAAATAGGGGGGTGTCGTGGTTTAACCCCAGCCAGCAGCTAAGCACCATTCAGCCGCTCACTCGCCCCCCCCCCACCTAGTGGGATGGGGGAGAGAATCACAAGGAAAAACGTAAAACTCGTGGGTTGAGCTAAGAACAATTTAATAGAACAGAAAGGAAGAAACTAATGATGATAATAATAACAATAACAAAAATAAAAGAATTTCAATAGACAAAACAAGTGATGCACAATTCAATTGCTCACCACCTGCCGACTGGTGCCCAGTTAGTTCCTGAACCCCACGCCCAGACCAACTCCCCCCAGTTTATATACTGGGCATGACATCCAATGGTATGGAATACATCTTTGGCCAGTTTGGGTCAGCTGCCCTGGCTGTGTCCCCTCCCAACCTGTTGTGCCCCTTCAGCCTTCTTGCCGGCTGGGCATGAGAAGCTGAAAAATTCTTGACTTGGTCGAAAGACGACTTAGCAACAACTGAAAACATCAGTGTGTTATCAACATTCTTCTCATACTGAACCCAAAACACAGCACTATACCAGCTACTAGGAAGAAAATTAACTCCATCCCAGCTGAAACCAGACAGGGGAAAAGGATCCTGTTTCCAGGGTGGTTGCTGGAAAAAGTGCTGACAGTGTGGTCACCAATGGATGAAGAAGACTTGCTGTCATCTCATGATGTTTTACCAAACACACACTTCAACGTAAGAGCAGAGGTACAGTAGAGTAAAGAACGTAAGAATAATGAATATGTTCCTATAATAAAGACTAGACAAGTTGTAGGCAGCGCATGATGTGCAAAGGAAAGTCTCATTCCATGTCAGTAAATGTCACACAGTTGGGTCTTAAAAGCAGTATCTGGATGATGGGAAATGCCATCTGCATCACACACTCTGTGTGTGTTATTTATCCTGTTGTGACACTGCCTGAAATTGCTCAAATGCTTGTAAGCTTATGACGCTCCAGGAGACCAGGGTGCATACAGCAGTGCTTCTGGGATCCAGCCTTGCCCAGAACGTGGTCTGGCAGTTGCCTGGGAAGCAAAAGGCTGCAACTGATGTTCATTAAAATGCCATTAATGCTTTTATCAGGGCCACAGATAAGTAGTTAGCTGATTCCAGGTACCTTTTTAGGATTATACTTTCTTGTGTAAAGTTGATTACTAGAAAAACTTGCAAGGGATAAGCTTGAAAGGGCAGACTTACGTGAGCATTACTGTCATATGTGACAGCCTGTGTGTTTGAATCTCAGAAATTTTATGTGGCTTTTTTTCTGAGTGTTGCAGGTGCTCTGATCATAATTCCTGTAATACTCCAGCCCATGAACACTCAGTACAGTATGTAACAAACACTGTGTGATGCAGCTGAACCTTGTGTTTGCCTCATGGCGGTCAATATTCATTCTATTTTAAAGGCCAAACTTTCTGGTTAAGTTATACCTCTCATTACAAACTCTGTTCAAGTGAATCCTATGATGCACCATGTCATAGAGTCAGGTGATGGCTGTTTTGCATCATTGGGTATGTTGTAAAACCATAATGCCCAGCCCATCCCTAAGACAGCAAGGTGCTTTGTCTAGAGCTCATATGAGGCAATTTGCCATAGGAAGGAAAAAACAATTTAGCTGACTTAAAATGAAACATCTCAAGTCAATTCAACAACTCAAAATACTGTTTTTCCCAGAAAATTTTATTTTAATATAAATTTCCTCTGGAAGCCAACAGCTCTATGGGAACTGCATTTTCTGTTGGAAAGGCATTACAGTGAGAGAACCTTGATCAGCTCTAATAATTTCAGCACTGTAGCTCTATGGCATACTATTATTGACTGGCAAAAAACCAAATGTGTCCTTTGCTCCTTTTTTTTTTACCTACAGTGCCCTTCTTTCCCTTTCTCTGCTTCCATTGCTTTGGCCCTAAACCGCTGAGTAGACAAACAGATCATCTAACCTCACCCATCTAGTAATTTTTCAGCTAATTACTTTGTGCTCCCAACCGCCAAGCAATTTTCATGTAAACATGTTTCAGGAAATGTTTCACTGTGGATAATTCCCTTGCCACCCTCAAGTTCAGGCAGGTGTTTTGTTTGTTTTTGTACAGGTTCTTATTCTCCATCATTAGTCTTTGTAAGTCATTATTTTTGTTTTAACTGCTTTGATCTATTCACTAACTTTAAACTAGCGTAAGTAAAAGTTAACTCCTGTATGTTTCCATTGATTGATTTTCATGTTATATTAATGTTCCTAAACACAACTTAGCTTCATTCAGCTTTTCATCTGTGTTCAAGTAAATGAGAATTCTGCCACAAATAGGACCCACAGACCTTTCTTTCCCACAAGAAGAAATACAGATCATCACACGGCAACAGCTGTCAGGTAAAACCCCAGCCTACATCTCACTGGGGATGCATGTACTGCATGGTGATCCACAGGAGAGCTCCTGTGGTTCCACAGGATGCTTGGCTGTGGCAGGTCATGCTGCGGAGATCCAGGTTTTTCAGAACATCAAAGATGTCCAGAGCGACAGCCCCACTCCAAATGCCAACCTTCAGCTTGCACAAGGGGGAGGAATGAGCTCAGGTGAGGCAAATTTATGCCCTGAAATCGTCTTTCTTACCTCCAACTTTTACCTTCCCCATCTCTCATCTCCAGCTGTGACTAAGCTTGGCTTACCTTTAAAATTGGTGATGTTGCTTGATGATTATACTGATGTATGTAATTATCATTCAGTATTCTCCAGCAGATGCAGTAGGTCATGCTTCTGTTTTCTCATAAGTAGTTCAGAAAATTACACAATCCTAGAGGAAAGGCAGGGCCTCTTGGAATACACATCATATGAAGAAAAGCAGGTAAATATGCTGCCTAAAAATGTGAGTTTCCAGAGATCAAATCACGTGACAAAACAGACTACAGGGCAGTAGTCTGTTGAGGTGGCCAGTGAACATCGAGTCTTCTCTCTTGACATGCTGAAAGCTGAGATAACATGTCAGACCACTTCTCAGTTAATTGGAATTTTGTGTTCGATTTAGCCAAAGTCCTTTTAAAAACAGAAAAAAAAAAAAAATCTTTTTTTCTTTAAAACTGCTGAAGGGAAGGTGTCAAGCTAAAATATTGCAAAGTTTTATTGTATTTAGTGAAGAACATAAAGAAAGGATGCAAAATCACTGAAGGAAATAATAGTATCTATCTAAAGCCTTTCATCTCTACACCTGGTCTGGTCAGGTATACATGAACCTGTGTCAATGCCATTATGCTCTTTCTTCCTGAAATGAGCTAGGTGGTTTTTTTTTTTTTCTGTTTGTAAAAGAGAAACAAAGAAGAATGCTTTGGATAAGAATTCTCCATCATAACTGGTATTAGTAACATCTTTGTTGGCCCCCAGTGGAAAATCCATTGAATCCTTTGTAGAAATCCTGTCAGCTTCAGCCAGGAGAGCAGCAGAGACACTGCAAGTTTCCAAGACCCAGCTGTCAAATACAGCTTGTAGAAAGCTATGATTTAGAATTTCCTCTCCAGGGTTTCCTGGTAGAGAGTCTAAATGCAGAGCATGGCTTAGGGAACCCACATTCTCCCCAGGGAGATAAAACAAACACGCTCAACAGTCAGAAAAGAATCTGTTCTCGTAATATTTCCAGCTTGCTTTCAAACCAGCTGGGATTTCCATGCTGTGAAACTTGGATCGATATGGGAATGACTGTATACTGCTCTGACCCTAATTTTACTTTCAAGCTTTAGAGTTTAGTCTACCTCACGGAATAATGCCAGACGGAATCAGGATGGACCTGGAGGAATAAGCATATTTATGCAATGCATTTGGCTTCACAGTTAGGCATTCTTGCTGCTAAAGTCAGTCAGCAAGTCATTCATGGCTTTCATGGGAATTTTTGCCTCTTAGTGCAAAGATAAATAAATGCAAATATTTCTTCTTTCCCAGAAACAGAAGTTATGTGGGCATGTTTTGACTTGACAGTAAAAACAGTGCTGACCTGGCTGTACCATCAGGGTCTAATGGGCTAAAACTTTAATTCACTAAGCTACCATGTCAGCTTGGCTTTCCCTTTCCAGCTGTTGTGAAGAGAGAACTACTCTTCTCGTAATTCCTTATGCCGGCCTGGTCGATGTGCCCTTCGTATGAACATAGCAGACCCCAAGGTAGATCAGTATATATTTTGTTATGGCTGTCTTCAGGTTAGTTCAAAGATGGATGCATTTACCTTGTCTTCTATTCCTGTGTCTTGGTGCTTTATAAGGTATGTTAGGGTATGTTCTGACTTCCTTGCTATAGGGTACAGGCAGGTCTTTTCCAGGTAAGCATAATGACTGCCTTTTCAAGGCATAATAGAATGTCTTGCCAACACTGTTTGTTAGTACAGGAGTAGTAGCAATACCATTACTATAGCTATGATGATTG
Source organism: Pandion haliaetus (assembly GCA_013401275.1). Lineage (NCBI taxonomy): Eukaryota > Metazoa > Chordata > Aves > Accipitriformes > Pandionidae > Pandion > Pandion haliaetus. Next base: position 109,111 of record VYZV01045306.1, read on the forward strand.
CAGATACAAGAGGGTACTTTCTTGAGCACTTGGAAGCTTCCTGTATCTTCTACCTACATCACACAAATGAATCTTTTTCTGCAATGCTTACTCCTGTTAGTAACCTTAGAGAAAATGCCCACATAATTCATCCGTAGCTAGGATTTTAGTTTACTCCCTTCCCTAGGCTTCTGAAACTAATTAGGACTTAACTAATTATTAAATAAAGGATCCCTTTACTTTCCCATCAACTTACAGATCTAAAAGCAGAGTGAAAACAGACCTGGCTCAGTGTAATCTGTAATATTACTTACTTTCATTATCTCTTTTTTTCCCCTTGAAATCTAGTTCCCTAGGACTTACAAATCTGGAGCAAATTGGCTGATGATATTTTTCAATTATTTGTTGATGGAAAAGGGTGCAAACTGATCCATGTAATCGAATAAGTTTTAAAGTGAGTCTTCTATGACATACAAAGCCCTGCTTTGTCTTCACAAAATTAGCTTATTCTTGTAAATAGGCAGTGCTTAATAGAACACATAGGATTTTTTTTTTTAATGTGTTTTATTAGTATTATAGTGCAGTGTTGTAAGATCACAGGAGCAGATAGTTGCTTGAATTTACTCCAGACGTTGCTTAGGAAAAAACAAACCTATTTTTGGCAGATGTTTGAAAATAAAATATAGACCAAGACAACTAAAACTTTTGAAAACACAACTCTATGTTATAAAGTTCTCATCAAGGTGCAACAGCTTATTGAAGTTATTTGGTGCAGTAGAGGAAAATTTGTGCCCCTATTGAGGGTAGTTTCTATAAATGAGCTCAACTGTAATACCAGCCACTAGAAAATGCCACATGGGAGACAGACAATGGCAATTCAGAAACACTCTGATGAGACGCTGCACTTTGCTACAGAAGAAAATAAATCACGTCATACAGAGACGTAAGAAACTGGTCTCCACAGGTCCCACTGCCAGCTAGGCTCTTTGATTTAAATGAACTGTGTTGCATATATCATTGTTGAAATATTATTTTGATAAAAACAAAAGTAGAAGGTTTAGATTGAAGTTTAAAACAAGACAGTTTTATAGGATGCTAGAAATCTATAACACTATTTATTCCATCTTTTATTGATTTTTTTAATTGTACGAAACCTATAGAGCACCTTGTGCCGGGCACTTCTGGGGTTGACACTGTCACTAGTTTCCAAGTATCCGGTCATCATTTGAAGCTTTGACAGGTGCCTTGCACCGAATCAATCTGTTTCCCCACCGTGTCCCCCAGCAGCTGTCCACTACACCTTTCTATTAGAGCTCGTCTTCTCTGCTGCCAAGTTGCCATGCAGCCCGACTGCTTGTGCCTGGGCTGTTCCAGTGCACACAAATAAATAGGGCTTGAGCTAGGGCTGAGATGCATTTCAACATCCCAATTTAAACCATCTTACCTATATTCATCAGCAGATGGTGGCCACTCTTGTAAAATAAAGATTATTTCTCTTCTTCGGTCTCTTGCAGTGATTGCTGTGTTTAGATGAGGCAAGCCAGAGCCTGACACTTTTTTGTTTGCTGAGTGAATGGGCACAGAAGTCAGATGTGGTGCAAGCTTCACCAAGCTCCCTAGCAAACAAAGTTAGATCACTATTCAGAAATGTGCCTAGGTATGTTCTCTGCTTGAGCACCTGAGTAGTGCTCAGATGTTAAAAATGAACCTGAATGCTTAAGCCAGGCATGATCTTAAGTGTGCTACTGAATCAGCAGCATGGCTGTTGCTACAGCCAGAAGATGCGAGCTCTGGGCCTTTCTCTGTTATGGATTTTTGAATGACTGTGTGCAAATCAGTCAATGTTTATCACTTTCTCTACTCTCTGAGACTTGTTTAGTTATTTGTGAACTTCCTTGAGGTCCTCAGATGAAAGTCTATGCAAAGACAAATCAAAATACAGTATTATGAAATAATTCAGTGAAAGGAAAATATTCCTTCTGCTTAGCTTCGCCTGATAAGGTCAACATTATAGTCTTTCCTTTCCTTGTGAAACCAGACTTCCATTAATGTCAGTGATACCTCAAAGTGCCTTTTGCAATAACGCGTTTGAAATATCTTTTAGTAACAGAAATTAGGTTGCTGTTCAGCTAAAAGGATTGGTTTCGGCAGGTGGTCTTCACGTTTCTAACGTCATGATAAAACAGATGAACAAGAGTCCTCTTTCTTCTACGCTAAAATGCACATGACATTGTGATATACATGAGTCTTCTTTCTTCTCTGCTAATAGACATGTGATACAGATGTCCATCTCAACTAGTTGCATGAGAATTTGGCTGCTCAGTTTCCACTAGCATGAGGAATTCCATGTATTTACTTGGCAGCACAGATTTTGATCTATGACAACACTGCTGAAGCATTTTGAGAGAAAAAAATGGATAAAAGCCATTATCTTTCCATTTAAACTTGGACCACATTCTGTCTTACATCAAATGACAGAGTTAATTATATTTCATAGGATTGCTGGGCCCAGTATGACAAAATGACCTTTGAGAAAGAACTGAATATGGACAAATGACCAAAGATCATGACAAATATCTAGTTTGTATTATCTGCTTTATCAAAAAGCAAACTCTCCTTTTGATTCTTCTCCTTTCTTTCTCTGTAGAATTTTTTCCACACATTTCCAGAAATATGGGATGTAATCTAAATGGCTATGTTGCTCACTCCTTATATACATGAGTCTTATGTATGAGTGGCGTCTTTCTGGGGACTAACTTTTACATTATCTCATTCCTTGGGATTTGGGGGACAAAGGGCGGCTATTGGGAGACATGGAAGTTTTTAAGTTGCCAAAAAGTAGGCGTTGCAGGCTAACTGCCCTGGTACCCTGTTACGTATTATTACTTTCCTACGCAGCATCTGTGATTTTATTTATGCTCTTTGCTTTTCTACTCTTTGACGTGTTGGGCCTGCCAGCTCCTTTCCCTAGAGTTTCTCCATTCCTCTACCACGCTGTCCCTGGCAGTCAGAATACCCTCCCACAGTGAGCGCCGCTCCCTTGAGCCTTCAGTTCCTTCTCTAAAACACATGAGTGTTGCAAGGCCCGTACCAGCTCCAGTGTACTGCTAATTAAAACTAAAAGATCCTGCCTTCTTCTTTGGACACCTCCACTCTCAGGAAAATGTGATCCCTCCACCGCAGTGTTAGGCAGGTGCTTGCAGTCTGGTGGTTACCTCGGTCTGGTTAGAAGATGAGCTCCTTGAGGCGCAGGTTAACCTTAGGTTATTGTCTGTATCAGCCCAAGTACACCACTGGGACATAGCTCTGAGTAATAAATGTAACACCAGCCCACAAAAATCAGGAGTGGTTATGCTGTTAAAATCTTTCCAAGCTGCAGGTTTCAAAAGTAAAATGCTTAAGGAATTGTGAGTCATATTGAAGGAAGAGGAATAAGTCAAGTTTAAAGGGTTATTAATGTGTATGGAGAAAATATTTTAAAAATTAAAATAAGTTCATCTGGCTCCTCAAAGCTAGGTGCAGATCAGATATATATTGCTTGCCCTGTTTGACTCATTGGAACACTTTGGCTGCCTCAAGTTCTTTCTTTTTCCTTCCCACAAGTGTGTAAAAAGGCAGATATTTGGACAAATAAAAACAGATCAATCCTTTTGCAGACTTCTGGGCAAGCTGAATGTATCAGGACTGCACAAGAACTGCCTGGTTAGAGATGCAGTCACTTACATAAACCTCCTAAAAAAGATCTGCCAAGTCACCGCTGAAGCCACCAAGACTTCAGGTAATTATTGCCGCCTCCTGTTTTAAGCAAACTCTGTAGCACAGTTAAAACCACAAAAGCAATACATCACTTGCAAAATGAACCCAAAATCTCAATAGATTTGGAAGCCTTTAATGTCAGCTATTAGCCAGTTGTCAGAAGAAGTTAAATGGGGAAAATAAATAGGCGGGAAAACTGTAAAGATAATTAAGCAATAGTAACTGAAGAGGGATGTTTCCCAAAAGATTCAGAGACTCCATTTAGTTCAAATGATAAACTCTTAATAACTTGGTTATTTATCTATAACTACCTTTTGAAGTGCAGAATGCTGAATCTAATTTTATTTGTATTGAAGTCAGTGAGAGATCTTTCACTGATTTCCTGTACAAAACATTCTTCTGTGTCAACAGAGACTACTATGAAACATCCTTACTTCAGCATTTGAAAAATGGAGATGTACTCAATGCCACAAATTGTGACAGCAAATGTTACAGTCAGTACTTACAACTTTGACTAAGTTTCAGCAGACTTTGGAAAAGAATAAGACCAACATGGGATATCTGAGATGAGCACCAAATGTGGCTTAGTTAATTTTAAAAGATCCAAATAAGACCATTGGTCTTTAGAAATAGTAGTTGCTTAGTATTTTAACAAGGGTCTGTATACCCAGGAGAGTCTTAACAGGGGCCTGTATACCCCGAAGAGTCTATACAGCAGTTGCCATAAACCACGCATGTGATATCTCATAACTGTCTGTATAAGCCCAAGAGCACTGCATGTTTTAAGAGACTATGGGAAAAGTGAATGTAGTCGTATGTATCCAGGGGAAGACTCATCTGAGGCCTGATCTTATTTCTGTTGGATTGAACAGATAAATATGGTGACAAGAAGTCGTTGAAAGGTTCCAAGTATCCTAAAGATCTCATTCCTTCATTTATAAGCAAATCTTCTGAAGCATGATTTTAAAAGGTAAAAAAAGTATAAAGAACTCATGATGGCAAAAAAGAAATAAAATCTTACTGTTCTGCTGCCATAAGAAAAATGGATAAATGAAATGCAAAATCCCACTAGCTCCAGGAATGCATTTCTGTACTCTTTTTTTACAGAGATCTGTGAAAAATAGCTCCAAATTGCAGCCATTAGAGACTTTGGTTTACTTGGCAGAGGAAGACAGTATTACTTAAACATGGAATTTTTGTTGTTGTTGTTTTGGGGTTTGGTTTTTTTGTTGCTGTTGTTGCTGTTGTTCATCTGCGCTTTTTGTTCCTGCAGCTACAAAGTTTGGAAGAGCTACCTGTTGTAAATGGCATTCATGAAAAAAACATAAGGAATCAGAAAGAGCTGAGGATGCACTACTTGGTTTTGTTTCTGACATATTTTGTGTAGAAAAACAAATACGAAAAGCAAAATGCCCACTTGAGCCTTACCAATTTTGTAAACATTCTCAAATACAGTTCTAAGAATTGTTTACACAAGTTGTGCCAGCTGCTTAATGGTTAAAGACTTTACCTTTCTTCACATTGAAGCAGCAGGGAAGGAGAGGCATAGAGGAGGAACTTGCAATTAGGAGCAACATAATTGATCATCCAAAAACCATCTGGAAAATTTGCCTGCCCATGGACAAACTGCTGATGAAGGTTTCAGGATGTTTAACACTTAACACCCAACACTACTACACTATGCTCGCAGAATATATGGACTTAGAGGCAAACTATCTGGCACCAGTACTTTCTGCTTGGCCTTCTGCATTACTTAAAACCATGAACCTACATTTCCAGAATTGTTTCTTTACTTGAAGTTAGCTAAATGCACTGATCAGCTATGTTTTGCATTAGAGGGATTTTCCTTAAAAAGCTAACAAAGTATCTCTTATTTACATTGACTATTTTTATTGCTGCTTATGGGGTTGAATCCTCTTAAATCACATATTAATGATATTACTGAGGTTTGTGCTCCCTGACTTACAATGGTATAGTCAACTAAGAGAAGCTCATCTTTGGAATTTTAATAAAAGCAGGTATTTGGTGACTTATCAGGAAGTGGGAATATTTTTTCACATATGTGATTTTTTCCCTTAAATGAGTCACCTCAGCTTAGCCCACAACATTAAGGTTTGATTCCACAAAATACTTAAACATAAGTGTAACTTTAAACACATGACTAGTGGTACTGTTTCAAAAATAGCCCCATTGGTCACACCCCTAAATTTACAAACGTTGAAAGACCTTATTAAATCAGCAGCTTCAGCAAAATTGGCAAACTTGTGTTGCTCTGGATCATATGTAGTTGTCTTTTTTTTTTTTTTAAAGCATAGGTCTTCCAAACAAGAAAACCAGTGGGAAAAATCCATCATGATTCAACTGACAGTAAACAGAGGACATAGTGATAACAGCCAAATATACAGTTCTGTGAAACTGTGCCTATTAGTAGGTAATTACACACAAAGACAGAAAAAGACTCAAGCCTTACCAGGCAAGTAGTCCATTTTTAAACCTGTTTTGTTCAAACATATATCAGCAGCTTTAACTACAGCTTGAGTTACCAAATGCAGTACTGCAATAAAACCCCAGAAACTGATCATAATAAAGCTAGAATTTTGTCAAAAGATGGTAAAATACTGTTATATAAAATAATTTTCCAGTACAGTAACACTGAATGAAAAGGGAGTCATGAAGCCTTTGGGATATATATTTTATTTTTCCATTGAATTTCGCTCCGTTCAGAACATAAACAAAGTATGTGCAGTGCTGCCTGGCTCTCCCCTACTTTTTCAGGAGAAAAGGTTTCTGTTGAGCGCTTTCACATGCGGGATATGTGTTCACCTTTTTCATTAAGAAGGGGTTTGTGTTTTGACACAAACACTGCAGAAGAAATTGCCAGGGATCCAAAGGAGGCAGGCTTCATACAAACCTGCTGTAGGCAGTAAATGAAGGATCTCATTCACGTTTGTGTCGATTAGGCCTTTACGGGGCAAATCCTGACCACGCTAAGGGTCAGGGAGTGGAGGAGCTGCTCCTGGCGTCCAGAGCCAGAATTCACCCCAGAAATCCACTGGGAGTCCTGCATGGAAGTATGCCCTTTCCACTTCTGGTGTTAAAATCTTGTAGCATCTTTTTTGATCATGGTTAAAATTACACCCAGTTTGGTCCCAGGGGACCTGAAGGTGTTCAGCTTTGAGATATCTGCCCACTCTTTCCATCTGCAGCCATGGGGGGCAAAATAAACAAGACAAGAGCTTAGAGGAACGCCGGGGTCTCTTTCTTCTTGCACAAATTTGAGTAAAGCCTCCTTAGTCTTCCCTTGAAACCATCAGAAAATGTCCCAAATCAAGCTGTACGTTAAAGGGAAGTATTTCAAGATTGCTGGAAGGACTTAAGTGATCAAATCTTGCTAATGGTTGACAGGAACTTTGCATATAAATCAGTGGAGGAGGAATTCATCCCACCCCCTTCCCAGCCTAACACATTTGCCCTCTGGTGATCTCCCCCTTGTGACTACAGAAAGGGAGGGGAGCCACTAAGCAAGGCTGACCATAGGTGAGAGCAGTCATTCTCTTGGACTTGTTTTGAATACTGATGCCGAGATGCTTACACAGGACTTGGTATTAAAACGAGCATCTCCCGATGGCCGGGCCAACTGCCCTCTGCTTTCTTGAAGAGGTAAGTTGTTTTGGGAAAACACAAGCAGATGTCCTTACAAGTAATTGTCTGCATGTAGCAGGGCTGTGGCACTTTGGCAAGGCTGCGTAGGGAAAACAGGTTTGCGGTGAGCCTGCTCCGAAGGCCACTACTGCCACTTTAGGTACACTGTACCTTTCTGTGCCTTGCTGTGTTAGACCTTTTGGTCTCTATATCCTCCCATGACCATGAAAATCACTTTAAAATGGAAGAAGAAGTGCAAAAATATATAGTGCCATAAACTAAACCAAAACCACAATAAAAAAAGTAGGCCCCAAACTAATAAGTTGCAAATACAGCTCTGTCTGTGTGGGAGGGATGGATAATTGACGGCCGAATGAGGATTTTGAACTCATGCTGGATCCTTGCGGTGTTGTTTCTCTTTCAAGGAGCATGTGAGAGATGCCAGCCTTCCAACGAAACACTAAATATTTAAAAACAACAACCCCACTCATCTGGTGGCTGGGTTTGAAAGAATAAACATCAGTCCATTGTCTGGCTTCTGCCGTCATCTTGTACACACAGAAAGCCAAAGACTCCAAATAATTTTGTGGCCTCAGGCATCAACAATAAACAATGTATATTTGATGTGTTGGCCTAATTTCTGTCCACTGAATCTGCCATTTTAAAGCTGTTTCCATGCCTTTTTTTGTTGTTATGTTCAAGTCCTTATACACCCTGCAATCTTTTTTTGTACTTTCTCAAGTCTTCAGTTTCGTGTTTAGGATGCTGTTACTGAGGAAGAGGTGACCAAAGTGCTCTTTTACACTGACAGACCACTGTAAACATGATTCTTGCAGAAACTTGCAGTTCCAGACTGGTGAACTCCTTGCCTGTTGCTACACTTTCTAATTAAATTATCAAATCTGGGGGGAAAAGTCCTGAAAGCAGAGGAAAGGAAATGTAACTATCCTTGCAGTGGAGACAAAGAATACTTACTGAATGTGGTTTTCAAAGTTTTTTGCCAGACTTCTGCTATGAAAATTATTGTCCAGAAGGGAGACTGTAAGCCTATTTTTGAAGATCAGTATGTTTCAAGAAGGACTACTGTGCTTCAGATAATTGCTTTAACCTTTCTCACATGATTTATAAGGTCTTCCAACACTTGTGGTACCAACATTTGTTTGTGACTTTTATTGCTCCCAGAGCAGTCACTGATTCAAATGACAGACCTACTCTTTGGTCCCTGCAAAGCTGTATTTTCAGAGGGTTAAATGACCCTTTTTCCTCTCCATTCATCCGATCTCCTCTCTCCCGGGGCTTCATTTTGCATCCCGAGCTCAACACAACCAATGAGTCAACTCTCTGCAGAAGCAAGGGTAATATACAGTCTAGGGAAGAGTAATACTTAATGCATTAATTTATTAAAGGAAAAAGCTTGTGATGAATGTGCAAGAAATATTTCAATGCTGCTCCTTGATGAAGGAATGACGGGTATAAACTTCTCAGCAGTGATGGTAAAAAAGCTGTAATGTACAAAGCAATCTGTTGAGTGTGATTTACCATTTCATTTTCAAGCAGTGTTTTATAATAGTGGTACTTTGCCAGTACCAACAGCAGTTGCTGCATGGGTAAGTGCCTGCCACAAAGCAGAGGCACTTGCTTTCTCCTCAGATTACATAGGCAACACGTGAGGAGAGCTGGCCATGTAAAGGGTATAAGCCGCAAAATCTAAAAAGATTTGAAAGAACTAGCTGAGCCAGTCCACTAAGAAACATTGCTAGGGCTAGACTGGGAAGGTGAAACCTATAGCTAGAAACGGCCCCAGGATGCAAACCGAAATCCTGTGAGGCAGAGGGGGGAGCTGAACTGAGATGCCCCACAGCCTGGGTGAGGCTGCGGCTCGCCCACCTGGTGGATGGAGCCCCAGTGTTTTCACCCAACTGGTTTGATCAGACCTACTCTGAATATGCCTATTAATTCAGGATCCCCACGTGCCACAGGGAAGGGAACAAAGTTAGCACCTGAACCCAGAAAAGGCCTTGGTCAAAAGATAGTCGTTGCTCTCTAGAGCTCGGCCAAGCCTGGACCGAGGGCCTGGGGAGATGTGTGCCAAGACAGCTGCAGCAGTAGTTAAACAGTCATGTTTTAAGATATTATTGCTCTCCCTCCTACCCCTGCTCTGCTTCTTCCAGCAGACCCTCTGCCACAGATCCTCCCTTTGCAGAGGAGTATGTGGAATTATTTTTGGAAGCTCCTCAGGTGCTCCAATGGACAGTCAGAGGTGAGGCTGTTAGCAGCTACAGGAGAGTTGTTTGGACTTTGACCCAAAGGTACCCTTAAATCCCCTTAATCTGAAAACATTTCAGCATGTTTTTCCCACTGAATTTAACCGAATTACTCTCATGCCTAAATTTAAAGCACTTCAGGATCAGAGTCTTTCTTAGTCTTGCATGAGCTGGCTGTGACAGAGCAAGGCTTTGAACCTCTTTCTTTTGAAATCGAGTTGGGCTGTCTTAACCACAAGACCACAGGTATTTTGTGAGACTGCTTATTAATGTTTGCAGCATGTTTTAAGATCTGAAGATTTGAGAATGCTATAGAAGATACTACAACAGTAGCTTGCTTTCCAGCTTTCTGGAGAAACTGTTGCTAAAGTTAATGGGGTCTTTGATTCCTGATTGGGTTGATTTTCTTGGCTGCAGTAACCCATTGTGATACTGCTGCCAATTCTACTTAAAACATTTAAATACATGACAACTAGTACAAAACAAAACAAAAAAAATAACTAAACCTTCTGCTTAGATTTTAGGTATTATTCTTAAAGCTAAGCAAATATTCAAATAATTTGTTTATTTCCTGTTACTCTTTTTCCCTTCCAAAAAATAAGTTCTATTTGCAAGTAAAGCTCTCACAGGTAGAGTTAATGCACCTTTCTTATGCTTTAGAGTCTGCTATTAAGAAAACAGCTGGATTAAAATACTTGCACATCTAACTTCCTTTAAAAAGATGAAGCAAGAGGAAGACTGCAAAAGAGAGCAAGAAATTCTGACTTCTGTTTAAGACCAGAGAGCTTTTCAAAAAGCCTGTTTCTAGCTCAGGGTTCCACTGCTGCATGTGCACATTCAGCCAGCCTGGCTTTAAATCCCTTTGGCTGTTGTTACCTGATATCTGAAGGTTTAAGTAAGAGGGGGAGGAGTTAGAAAGATCTAGGCAGAACATAGGCTTCTTGAATCAGGGTCTTTAAATACAATATACAAAGGACTATCAGCATGCTCCTTGCAGGAGTAGCTCTGGTTTTCCATCAGTGAATCCATATCTCTTAGACCTTATTTTGAGCAAGTTTCCAGACAAACGTGGGACTGGTTGTGCTGGTGCCATCTCTGATATTCGAGAGAGGGCCTTCCCTGCTTTAGCCCACATGTCCCCCTCCAGCAGGAGGAGGAGGTTTCCACCATCAGCGTGTGGCTTCAGGGTGGTGGGGACATCCCATCCGCTCCAGCGCCCTTTCTCCTCCGCACCGCCTGCCGTCGCAGCCTCGCTCCCCCCGCTTCCTCAGCCCGGAGCAGCGTGGTCCTTGAAGGGAGCCAAAGGGTACCTCTGCCTCCTTCTCTGCTCTCGCACCGGGGGCTCGGCTCTGCCGTGTCCGCTTCACCTGCCGGGGGTCCAGCACCGTGCCGCGTCCTACCCTCTCCGCCCCTCCAGGCGTCAGGCAGGATTGGGGCCGAGTCCACCTCTGTGCACCCTTGGTGAATGCCTGCTGGACAAACATCCGCAGCAGATGGGGCAGATGCTGCTCCTGCTAATTTTGCAACGTGCTTTCCCTGCTCCACCGGCAGAACCTTCTCTTTGCTGGTGTTAAAATGCCAGTAGTCGTCTTCCATTTGGGAACATAATTCTTCTGTATCCGATCAAACTGACTGATGGGATGTGTTCAGGACAAATCTTTCTTCTTGTGTGCCATTTGGGCAGGGAAACAAGGACTAGGTAAAATCATCTCCCTGTTTCTGTGTACAAAAATGCTGCCATTTGACTTTAGGTTTCTCTTTAAGCATCGATATTGGTAAGTTTTGTAATTTTACGGAAATCATTTTTCTGCTCTGTTTATCTGAGACTCAGATAATTTCATAGTTAGGTAAAGGGACCCGAGGTAGGCCAAAATAAATTTATAATCCAATTTCTATTAACTGTATCTTTATAACAAATTTATATTTTGCAAAACAGGTTTGTGATCCTCTTCTAAAACATGCTACCTCAGCACAAGGTGCAGTGGAGGAAATGATTTCTGTGCAGTGATCTGAGACTCACATAATAAAATCGCATAGTGGATCAAAAATGTAAATATATGGCATTTCAGGTCCTATTTCTGCACTCTTGAAGGAAAAATAATACTCAGTAGAGTTTAGAGGATTTTGCTTTGCACGAGAAGACCTTCTTATGCTTAGCTCAGTTTAGCACAGCGTCATCAGTGTACATATATACACACACATATTTATATGTAGACATATATATACTCCTATAGTAGGAGGCAGTGGCAACTTTCACCTAACTAGGAACTTTGTGTAGGTTGTTTTAAAGATGAATGCAAGAAAATCGGGACAATCCAAGTACAGGATCCAATACAGCTCTATCCTTAGGAAATAAGTAGTGCAGGAACCTTATAATGGGAAAAAAATAATAAATCTACAAGAAGTTTGATAGAGCCATTGATATATGTAGGTCTGCCTAACTGAACTTTGGTTACTGATAAACCAGCCGTAATCATAGTCCTTGTTATTCAATATGTGTTCTACTATGGCCAACTATAGATAAACATAAAATTAAATGAATTAAGCAAAATCATTAGAAGCACTTTGCATTCGCCTCTTTTTCAGCTCTTTTATTTCTCACTCCTTTGTACCTAGAAACATTTCAGGGCTTAGAAATCTTTCCATTAATTGGAGTTAGAAAATTATTTTTATCTCTATAGATATTTCAGTTATTTAGAAAGGAAAGAATATACTGGATAAAGGAAAAGAGGGTATTTTCATCAATGTGAGATTATTAACCTTTGAGTGGTGAGGAGATGGAAATACAGAGACTAAATGATTTGCTCGAGGTCACCAAGGGAACTGGCATGAACACTGGAGCCAGAATCCATACCTTGCTGATGTTTCCTTTTGTTGGCAACCAGTATTTCACTTAAGGGAAGAATTTTTATATAGTTGGTCTGATCCAAAATGACTATTTTTGTTTCACTGAAAATTTAATTGCTTTGTCAAAATTGTTCTGAATTCATGAGAATATTATATGAAATGACAGCACACCTTGGTCAGTCGGTTCTCTCTAGGGCACAGGGAAGGCATGGTCAGGACGTTGTTTTTCCAAAGTAAGTGCTCAAGCCAGGAAGACCCTCAGGCTATCCTCACCCCCATCCAGCTGAAAAAGACTCTGAATACACTGTATTAGGCAGACCTATTTCTCTCAACAGGCTACACTAAGACCTCCCACGCTGTCATGTATAGAAAAGATCCATCACTAACAATTCCAGTTTCAAGGGGAGAAATAGGATGCTGATTCTTGTGCAATTAGTGTGAATTTTTTTAATTACATGCTTATAGAACCAAACCCAGTTCTGAACCTGACTCACTCTGACTGAGTTAATCTACTTGTTGCAATTTCCAAATGAACTTTAAATGATCACTTGACCTTACCAGGAAGCTCTAAATTCTAGGTAGGTAGGGTAAAATTCTCTTGCTATTGTGCAAAAAGTCCTACTGACTTCTGTGGACCGTGTGTGTGAGTAAAGTAATGCTTGGAAAATTATACGTAAATCCTGATTTTTTTTGTAGTGGCAGTAGTAGCGATGGACTCTAAAACATTATGAGTGGCAAAAGGTCAGGGAATGACTATCTCCTAATGATCATCTGTGGATTGTCAATAGAGGCAAACTGGATTTTCTACCCATATACTGTTTTTTGTTCATGATACTTTAAATTTGTCAATTTTCACAGCTTTCAGTTGTCAGTATTAAATAAATAAATAAATCTGTAAGCCTTTCACTAGTCATGTGCTGAAATACATGGAACCCTTCTCAGACAACACTTTGCCAAACAGGATAAACAACCTTCCACTCAAAGATACAAATTGCAATACGCTCACTCCTCTAAAAAATTCGAATCAATAAGAAGAGTAACTTTTTGTGGCCCTGAACAGAAAACACACTTTTTAACCTTGGTATATGACCTTCCGCTGAATAATTTATTCATCCCTCTAGAAATGAGTAACAGCAGTTACCCAAAGAGGGGCTTAATACTCAAGCCTGCATCCCCACAGGCAGAGAGCTCTGCAGCTGTGCAGAGCCGCTGCTGCCGGTGCAAATCTGCACTCGGCGAAGGCACCTGCTACATAGCTCTGGTAGCTGGTAGTAAGTCTGGTAACGGGCAGACTGTGATGCAGCGGTCAGGGGACACGAGCAGCCACATGGTGTAAAGTGATAACCTGGTCCAAACTCGCTAAACTCTAAACTGTGCAATGAATTTGTTGTCTTCTCTCTCTACCAACAGGTCTTTGTGCTAAATCAACCATTGTCTGTCCCCCTGATGCCAGCTTAAAATTTGAGCACAATCCTTGCTGTACACTTCAGCTACTTTGTCAGAAATGTGATCATCTATCTACCGCACGTGACAGATCCAAGCTGGTGAGCTGGGAGCACATGGATTTGGTATTGAAAACTATGGCCTAAGAGGCAGGGTCAATCAGACTGTATTTAGATAAAACGGTAAATCCGGTGTTAAGCCAGACTAGAGCCAACATAGCTGCTGAAATGATGCTAAGCCTTTCCAATGATTCAAGTACTCTTTTTTTTTTGAAAGGATAATTAATTCCGGCAGACTTTCTGTTTTAAAGAATTACCTGCCCTGCTGCTGACCAGCTGCCAGAATAGAAACCTGAAGGTGGCAAACACTGTGTAGCTTCCTCTGCCGACTTGGCAGGGGTGGGGCTGTGCGTTCAAGACTATATTGTAAGTCTCTGCTGTGGGATGATAGGGAAGTGCACGGTTTTGCATCCGTGACTGTGGAACCATGATCCTGGTCCACACTGAGCTGGGTGTTGCCAGACTGCCCATGCAAACTAACCTGATGTCCCTTTGAAAACCGGGTCTGCAAGGGGAAATAAAAAGAAAGAAAACAATGAAAGTGGGGAATCAGCAAACAATTGGTCTGAATCTCCTTCTCGAATCAAATCACTTTTAGACTGAAAAATTATAATAAATGAAAAAAAGTGCACTTCTGGAGTGCTACTAGTCTGGTCCTTGCCATAGCTATGAACTCTACACAAAGCTGCAAGCAGGGAAAGGGAACTGACATCTTTCCTAATATTCCATGCTGGCACAAAGCTCATAAACTAACCCACAGAGCATCTGAAGACATGCAAAGGGGCAGTGTTATTTTTTGGTTTGGCGTTACTGGAATTCAGGCAGAGTTGTTTTGGTTTTTTTTTTTTAAATTTCTTTTGGCAGTATTTTTTGAATAAAAAAACCTTATTCTACAAACAGAACTTCTAATTGCATCATGCCAATTGACTGCTCGCTAATCTCATCTCACATAAAGACGAGATTGAGATGATGCAATCATGAGCAAAATCAACTCAAAAGAACAGTTGCAATCTGGGCTTGGAAAGAGTAGCACAGGTAAGCAACATAGCTATGAATGCCTTTGTGAAACTGGAGACATGCTGCCTTCCCCTGTCAGCCCCATTTCATTTGTCCAGAGCAGGCTGTAAAGCAGCTGAAGTTGGGGGGACATCACGTAATAAAAGAACAGAGAGTCACTGCAGTGTCATCCTGCTTAAAAAATAAATAATAGATTTGTCATCTTGAAAATTACAAAAAATACTAAGAACGAATAATGGATTTATCGGATTGGCAATCTGCTAGCAAGTGACCAGCTCCGCATGCCTTACTCGCAAAATATGGTGCTCATCTTACGCAAATCAGACAGAGGGACTGGCCCAAGATGTGTGACAGAGAAGGATGACGGCAGATGAATGCTCCAAACACCAACAGGGAGAGACATTTGCTTTCCTGCCGGCAACCTTGGGAAGCATCTGTGTAGTTAAGACAGAAGTGCTGTTACATTAACCCTTGTGAAACCATTAGCAGGGCACATAGCGAGGCCCATCTGTTTACTCAGGCCTCTTCGAGGGGGTAGAGCTGCTCTTTTGTTGTTCTTTAAGTGTGAATGACACACGATTCAGTGGGGAATCGGGAAACTTTTACGCCAACATTAAAGCTGTGGTGAACGGAATTTTAATCTTTCAGATAGGCAGAGAGGTTAACTGACAGGCTTAATATTTCACAAACTAAAAAGCAAATAAATAAATAGCTAGAATGAGTTCACCTCATAATCAAGAAGCCTTCAACTACCATGTAACAAAAGAATGAACAAATTACTAGTTTTTAGGTATCCATGCAAAAAGACTGTTTTTTAAACTACTAATTCCCCAAACTAGAACTTGTGAAGAAGTATCACTTCTTGACTCCGTGGGAGGGGTCTGCTGCAGTGCATGCAAGAAGGGAAGGCTGGGCACTGCGCAGCTGGGCGCAGCACAGTCATGCTCAGAACTGGCAGCCCCTGTCCCAAAGAGCCTACATTTCAAGTGCATGGCTAGGGATGACAGATGGATGGACGTGGGAGCCAATGAAAACAGTGGGACACCGGACAGTCTGAAATGCCAGCTGCTTACCCTCTCTCTAACATTGCCAAGTTAAAATTTCACAGTCTTCTTGTCACAGCAGAGTTCACTCTGCTCTTCCTCAGTGAGGAAGAGGAGCAGTGAGACCTTTGTGCGTGTTACAAAAGGGCTTTGGGCTGGAATTCGCTACTGAACCAGGTTCCCTAAGTGATGCACACGGTAAAAGTGCCTGGTTTCTCCACGTCTCCTTGCTGCTTTATTATTGGAAAAGTGGTTGTAGGCTGAGTTACGTGTTCAGTAGCAAGGAATGGTGTTGGTCAGTATGCTGGGCACACAGTTTTGGAGGTCAGCACTCAAACCTCTGAGTAGACGCTCACTAGGGGCTTACATGGGCTTCGGGAGGTGGCCAGGACACAAGCGACACATTTCCTCCGAGGAATGCGAGCATGAGGTACAGCTGATGGCTTAATGGAGCTCCCAATAGAGAGCAGCAGAACAGAGGTAGTCTGTTATGGTGAAACAGCGTCCACACCCAAGGACTCTTTTAAGTGCAGGGTTCAGAAATAAAAAACCTAAGTGCCAATACTGGGACAAGTGCGGTTGAAGGCAGTCTGCTGCTAAAATTGCCACGGGGCCGTGACTCACATAGAACCGCCACAGAAGCGGGGTGAAGAACCTGGCCGCCGCACCACCCCACGGGCAGGTCGCCACTTCCCGGGGCAGGATACCGGGGTGGCTCCCGAATTGCCGCCTTTCTGCCTGCCAGGCCACCCCCGCGCGAAGGGAAACGTCCCGTACGTCCATCGCTCCTTCCCTTTCCTCACCAGGGCGTCACTGGACACAGAGCCACCTCGGCGGTGGGCCCTCCCTCCCGTGGACGTGGAAACCCTCAGCCTCCAAAATATGTTGGTTTAAAAAGAAATATATCGCATTAATCACCGAGTGCAAATTAAGCAACTTTAACACGACAGTAGGGGTGATGTGACTAGTAGCAATTCCTGTTTCTAGGAATAATTTCTGTTGGTTTGCTCTCTGCCTGGATTCTCTAAATTTCCCAGGCCGGCTTTCGCCCCTAGAAGAGTTAAAAACGCAATTCGCTTTAAAGAAAAGTGAGATTTGTGTCACCGCGGGGCCCCGAGAACGCTGGGACACGCTCTGAGGGGCCGCGTAGCGTGGTCTCAGCTACCTCCCTGTGTAGATTTATACCCAAGGAACTCGAAGCTGGATGTGGCTTATAGTAGGGGAATGAAGGGGTTAAGCGAAGCGGGGGCCGGGCCGGGCGCGGCCGTTAACGGCCGGTTCCGC
>VYZV01045306.1:137730-160978 GCA_013401275.1 Pandion haliaetus
GTTGGTGAAGGACTGTCTCCCGTGGGAGGGACCCCACGGTGGAGCAGGGGACGAGTGAGGAATCTTCCCCCTGAGGAAAGGAGCGGCAGAGACGATGTGTGGCGAGCTGACTCAACCCCCATCCCCTGTTCCCCTGCGCTGCCGGGGGGAGGAGGAAGAGAGAACCGGGAATGGATCTGAGCTGGGAAGGCGGGAGGGGTTGGGGGAGGTGTTCTGGTGTTTGGCTTTCCTTCCCAATACCCTTGTGTTTTGTTTTTGATTTGATTTGTAGTAAATTGAACAGATTTTGTTTCTTCCCCAAGCTGCGCCTGTCTTTTGCCCGTGACCATAAGTGGGGAGTGATCCCTCCCAGTCCTTGTCTCGACCCACGAGCCTGCCTTTGGATTTTCTCCTCATCCCACTGTGGCCAGGGGCGGGGGTGGGGAGTGAGCGAGCGGCTTCCTGGTGCTTTGTTACCGGCTGAGCTGAAACCTAAACCGTGACACTGACTTCCCTACAACTGTCAGATGGTGCTTTGCTGTGCCTTAAAAGTATCAGAAAGACTGGTTTGGAGCTTCAGCAGAGGGTCAGAAATACCTTGTCACCAGTCTACTAAGGGAATGGAATATCTGCTCACGCTCTTGCCTCGTCATAATCACAAAAAAATACTCCATGGGGTTGTCGGATGGAGTGGCTGAGATAGACACAGGGCTTTTTCCTGCCCTCCTTCGCTCCACTTTACATCTAGGAAGGAGGTAGGGTTCCTGGTCAGGTTGGTGGTATTTTGGACTTGTGTATGATTCAGACGGAGCCCTTGGTCAGCTTTGGCACTGTTGATCTTGGATGCCTTTGTCTTACAGCTGGTGAACTCTGACGTCTCTGCTATTTTAGGAAGTAGCATCATCACTGCACACCTAACTAGGGCTGTAAGATGACATGGAATAATGAAAATGTCAGGCAGCTAATTGTTTGAAGCAATTGCTTTAGATGTTTAAAGCAATTATAAAAATATGGGGAAGCTGAGAGATGTGGTGACTGACTGCACAGTTGATAAATCTTGGTTTTTGACACAGTCTGTTCAAAGGAAGCTGAGATGCTTCAGTGATGTGCTTTAAAACACCTATTGTATTGGGTGCCTCGAGGCAGGTTTGTCTTGTCACTGGTACAATGTTATTGGCATGTTTTGCTGCTGCAAAGTCTGGTCGGTTTTTTTGTCTAGCTAGGTGTGCTAACTGTTTCGGTCTTTTCTTCCCCCCTCTCTGCTGCCGTCTTTATAGCTTCAAATGTATGCTGACTGCTTTCACTCTGAGATCTTTGTGGACAGGCCTTCTTCTAGCCTTGCTCTGCACAACTTCCCTCATCTATTCTTGGGAACCGAGTGGTTACTTTACCTGAATACCTTTAAGCTTTCTGATCCTTTTCACATTGCTGTGAAGCTCTCCTCAAAGCTGTCAGCTGTGATGGCATCAACCTTCCCAGCTCATTGCAAGTGAAGGGCAGTGGCTAGCACAGTGAAATGATCGCCTGTCCAATGGGGTGGAGTGTCATTCCTTGTCTTACGTTCCTCTCTCTATTTGAAGCTCTCTTTGGACAGGGGTTGGGATTTTTGTTCTTTGGTCTTGAGGCTCCTTGTGTGTCCTGGCTCATGGAAGGGGCTCTGATGTGCTATATAAAATAATACAAACAATAACTTTTAAGGAGCTAGAATTCCTGATGTAAATGTTGTGGGAATCTTTAACATGAAGTAATGTATGCATCCAAGTAATGACAGCATCTCCTAGGATAATCCAGTAGTGACTCCTGGGGATCTGTCCATGATGGGAAGAGGTATGCACCATCAGCATTTTTCTGTTAATGTTAGTCAGTTTGCTATGATGTTTAATGTGATTAGCAGGTGCTGATGGCTGGTGATTCTCATGTGCCTGTACTTATGCCTCCCTGGTGACAGTGAGACTGTAAGGTGCTAGTCATAAATGTTTCGTAACAGCGTAGGAAGCTGTCATCTAAAAGGCTGGCTATCTGGCAACTACATCAGCTGTTGCCTTACAGCAAACTGCTCCCTGCGTAGCTCATGGGTGTAACAGTAATCACAGTGTTTGCAAGGGTGCATACACAAAGGAGAGGCAGATGTGAGTAATGGACCTTGCTGCAATCAGCCAAAACAGTTCCACATGGTGGTGTGAGAAGGCAGCCAAACCAAATTAAAGGGATCACTCCATTTCTTCTTGGGAGCCAAGAGGCAGGCAGTTTTGCAATGTTCCCTCTTGTTTCCACTGTGGGAACAGGCATCAGAGTGTTAATTACCAGAGTTCAAGAAAAGGAGCTCTTGTGACTAATGAACTACTCCTTCAACCACAAAAACCTTGAAACTTTTAAAAGGGACGATCTTAATTGCATGTTTGAGATGAAGGCCCTAGGGCGGGGGGTTGTTGGGCCGTAATAACCACATAAAGTTGTCAAGCACAGAGGCTTCATATGCTAGAGACACAAACAAGTAATGTAGAGTGTACTGTTACTGCTTTTAGAAAATGAAACGACTTTGTGCTTGACCTGTTGAAGGATAGTGTTTATTTTTAGGGTCAGCAAAGGCTTTTTTTTTTTTTTTTAACTTGATAAGGAGGATAAAAATTACTCTTACTGCAAAGATGTTGACCTATTTTCCCCACGGAAGGGGCCTAACCTATTGAAGTTGACAAGCTGTGGAGTCACCTTAGGAAGTATGCTTCAAAGGGGACAGTGCTTTTGTGTTGCCTATAGTCACTGTGTAATTACTGTGATTAATATTAATATTGCATGTGATTTGAATTTTGTGCTCATACTTGCTTCCATTTTATTCCTTTGGAAGAGTATTTATCTATGCTGTTGTGAAGAAGTTGTTAGTGACAGCAAAAGAGATGGACAGAGGCTTGGTGATGGGATGTGTGGGCTGATGGAAGTCCAGCTCTGGATGAAGTGGGCTGAAGTTTTGATTTTTGTCTCAGAGTTGTTTTTTTTTAAGTTGGGTTGTTGCTTTGCCAGGGAGCTTTGCTGTGCAGTTGTCTCTAAAGGCTTCTCTTGGTGAAGGTTTTGGCATGTAGATGGAGAGTGTAGCTGAATGGGGGTCTGGCCTGTCCCCTCTGTCTCAAAACTCCCCAGGCCTGGCCAGTTCCCCCTCTAGGAAGAGGGTGTGAGCTACTGCTGTCAGCTGTGGTCTGCAAGTAAATGCATGGTTTTGGTTTCTGTAGCTCTCATCCCAGCATCTTTCAGCAGGATTAGCGTGTGTGTGTGAGAGGGGGAAACAGTAGTTGAAATTTAGTGTCTACAGACCAAGAGGTTGATGATGGTTTTATATCTATCAGAATTGAAAACCTTGGGAGTAAAAGAAATGTCTGTTGTATTTCATGTGAGTGGGGCAGGATGTCTAGAGAGAGTAACTTGGGGATAAGAAGACTTCTATGTTACACTGTTTATTATACCCATAATGCTCTTCAGTAGATTGCTTGCTTTTGAGATGCTGCCACTTCTGTCAATTTGAGGTAAACCCTAAGATAGGAAAATAATGCAAAAAATTTATGTGCTTACTGTAGTTGAAGCAGTGTGACTGTTTAAAGGTCAGTTAAATGGTCTCTGTTGGGTGAATTTCTCATGGAAACTTTCAGTAGTAATTTCTCCCTATCTTTCCTCTTGTGGCTGTACTCCCCTTTATTCTTGGTATTTTCCTGTTATGTGATATTCTTTCCCAGGTGGTATTTTGTCACATCCTCACTGTCTTCTGGCTGTTTTATAATAATTTTCAGAGGGTTTGGGCCTTTTTTCCTCAGTAAAGATGATGCTTATGCAAGTGACAAAGAGCTGCAAATGTTTTGATGAATTGCTTTTACCCCTTGGGTGGGGAGCCCTCATTCTTTTCCAGCTAATGGTAAGCAGAGGACAGGAGTCTGTGGTAGCCTCTGTGGCGACAGTTTGGAAGTAAGTTGGTACTTGACAGCTTTCTGCTTATGGGTGTCTATTACTTGTGCAGAGGGCACTGCTGGAGCTGGTGGGTTTTCTGGAAATTTTGGTAGAGAGCACACGGGGATGGTGCCATCCTCTCAGTAGCAGTCTCGGTTTGGGGATGTGAAGCCAAGACTGCATAGAGAGAGAGTATCTGTGTGAGACACTGTTTCTTTGCTGCCATTTTGAAAACTTCTAAAAATCACTAATGCCTTTAATTCAGAAAAGAAACTCTCTTTTGCCTCTACCCTCCCCACCCCTTACCCTCCCCCACTGTTCCCCACGCCCTGTAAGACCTAATGATTAACTTGGGTGTAAATAAGGTCACTACAGTGCCTGTAAGTGAAGAACAAAGATGAACAGTGATCAAACAGGCTTCCATAAATCACTGTCTTAAAAGTCTATTGCCGCATAGTTAACAAATAGGAATAGTCTCAGGGGCTGAAGAGGATCAACCTGGTTGTATGTTCTCTCTCCCCTTACAAAGCAGCACATTGAAGTATTACTTCTGAACTTAAGTTTCCAAATACAATCCTTGGGCACAGTGAGCAATTTCTTATGATTTGGAAGTTTGAAAATTTGATCACTAGCTGGAGATGGCTACATGGTACTGTGAGGCAGATCAACCTGCAGAAGTCCAAGCTGTGGAAATAAATACTCTCTTCAAGCTAGAGCTTGATCTCGATCTCTTTAGCTAGCTTGGAAATAAGGCTCTGTAACACTTGAGATAACGTATGCACCCAAGAGAGAGGCTGCTCAGGCAGCTTGAGGTTGGTTAAAACAAATAACTGTATTTGAATAAAACTTATGTTATTTCTGGATCAAATGTATCTTTTTGTCTATTATTATCTGTTAACTATTATTTATTGTATCTTTTCTGGATCAAGTGTATCTTTTATTAGAGGGCAAACTACTTCTAAGTTTCCATGCTTTTAAGTTTCTATGCCTTGCAGTTTCACGCAGTCTTTATACCCATCAGATGGCACTTTTACAAAACTGTGATGCAATTTTTAAATGAAAAATGGGAAAGAGAGAGAAAAAATAAATTGTAAATTTTTAAAGGAATTTTGTAACCTCTTACATGTTTTGAATTCATGGCTCTAGTAAGTCTGTTCTGTGACTAAGGTAATTATAATTCCTTTGAAAGATCAGCAGAAGGGGAGAGGGTACCGTATTTCAGTTTTGCTCTGGGAAGTTAAATTGAAGACAAGATAAGTATTTGCTAGAAAAAGTGGCTAGGCTTCTTCCAAATCTGTATTTCAAGGACCAGCAAAGCTTTGGGAATTTTACTGTGCTCATAAAATATAGCTTAGTTCTTCTTTCTTCCCCTTTTTTCTCTTCAAGTATACTGTTAGTCACAGAGCTATATAAGGTGCTCAGTTTCACATGGAACTTTGCATCTACTACTTCTCATTATTTCTACACTTTCTATAGATTTGCAAAAAACACTGAAGTTTAATAGCTGGTAGTAGACAGCTTAAAACCTCTGAGCACCAACAGGATGCTTGACTTTTTTAAAACTTAATGCTACTTGAAAGGTAAATAAAGGAGCAGAAGAAAAATAAGAAAAGAATGTCTAGGTGACCCTAGAAATAGAAATTGGGGAGGGGAGCATATTGGATTTAAAAAACAGGTGTAATCATTTTTGCACTCACTGCTTTTAGGACAGTATTTGCATCTGTTTCTAGCCTGTTTTTCACCTGTTTCAGAGACTTCAGGGTTGATTTCATTCTTTGTGGTTAACTACTGTGTTAAGAATAAGTGCAGTCATCCTTCCCCTGCTCTTGCAGTTTCTCTTGTGTGTCTTTGTAACCCAGGCTAGGTACATTACATAGAGTTTTTTGTCTGTGTGATTTTATTGTTAACATGTTTCTCCTGTTAGTGTCAAACTAAATAGCCGTATCCCTTGTGATTGTGTACTTGGGGTAGCTGAGGCAGGGTCTACATTCAGGAAACTGCATTATGCTCTGAATCATCAACATAAATGTACAAGAAGTATCTGTGGGGTTTGTTTATTTATAAAAAAAAGCAACCAGGAAAAGTGGGGAAGGGCAACTGGATTTGCTGGGAAGCAGGAACACAAACGTATCACAGTGATGCAAAAGTTAATAGGTGGCATTTTGATCACTGCTCTTAACCTACAGTTCTGCTGCTGTATTATTTTTGGTGTTTAAAGTAATGTTACAGGTTCAGGCTCATGGTCTCATTGTAAAAGATTGCATGCAATCTCCCACATACACACGTACACATGTAGTGTGCTCCCCAAGGACTGAGTTGTGTCAGATATCAAGAATGCAAACCATTTATGGGATTTTCATCCCTTCGTGCATCTGTTCTGCAAACACAGAACTCAAAGCTTTAAGGGGAGATTGTCCACTTAATACTCTCTTAGAAGTAGGACTGTTAAATGGTTAGTTTATCACTTTCACAAATGTTAACTATTTAGCCTTATTTAAAATCTGACTTAGAGAATCTTCCCCCTTGGTTACTGTACAGCTGTAGCCATGGCTGATGTGAAGTTTGATATAACTGAAATTGGGAGTAGTAGTATCGGGGATGAGGGAGAACTATGGTCCTTACAAGGTGGATCAGCCACTGGATTAACAGATATTTTCTTCATAAGGGACTTGTCAATCTTTAGCAGGTATCTGCCTGTTTTTGCTGCTTGTAAGGGTTGCCTTTCTCTACCAGTTCTTGTCCTTTCAGCTCTTGAATTTGTGCTTAACTGAGATGAGCATGGGAATGGTGATTTTTGAAAAAATTGATTATTGATTAATTTGTTTTGTACGAAAGCCAACCCTGATGAAAAAAGTTAATGTACAAAGAAAAAGATATTTTGTTAAAACAAGCTTTGAAAGTAACATCGTTCTCTTTTTTTTCTTTTAAAAAAAAGAACAGTGGCATAGAAAAAACTCAGTGTGAGGAAAAATTGACTCTACTTAAGAAATCAGCAATGTCATCTAGACAAAGAGAATTGTTAAATGCATGAGAATAATGAACTGAAGAAGCATTGCTTTCAAGTGCCAGTAGGCAAAAGATAATATAAGTGGAAATACATGTGGCTGTATTTTACTGCAGTTAACTCTCTTTGAAGCAGAAACATTTCCTCATTCAGACAGCTTTGAATTTTTGAAACCTTGAAGTTTCATCTTGTGATGGTGCTGATGTAAACTGCGTGTTACTGTGAATGCATTAACATTACAATTGAAATGACAAGATTTTGTAAGGGGAATGGCTCATTAAACTGTCCAGGAGTGCTCCCATGCCTGGTGCTGTTTTGAATATTGTTTTTAAATTTGCTTGTGAATTACTTTATAGTAATAACAAAGTTAGGTGAGTTAGAAAAGTACAGTGATGGGGAGCTGACTCTTGGTAAGTTTAACTTCATGTGTCTGCTTCTTGGAAAACTGGAACAAGGTGTGAGGGACAGAGTGAAACCTGCCAAAGAACATACCCCTCGGTAAGAACTGAAATGTTGCTTCCCTTTAAGCAATGCTGTACAAAATGACTGATGGTAATAACATCTGGACCCCAGAAGGCCAGTCGGACCAGCACCCTGGGACACTGATGTGACACAGCATAGCCAGTTTTGAACACTTAGGCAGTAAATGCACTTGGTGCGTCTTGAATATTTTGCATCTGGGGATATGGCAAGAGCAGTGTCATGCAGGAGGGACTTTGTTATGTCAAGTACTGACAGTACAGAGTACTTTTCCATCTATGTCCCATCTCTTCCTCCCTGCGCCCTGCCCCAGCAACTACTTACAGGGGCAAATAGGATTGTCAGTTATGCCTTGTAGGACCATGTATTAATGTGCTAGCTGTGGAATCCTCGACCCCACACCGCAGTCTATTCCTCACTGTCTTCTATGTTTTGTGGCATTCGCTGCCTCCTGTCCAACATCCATCCCATCAGTCATTAAAGTGCCTTCTTATATTCATTAAGTTCATTCATTAAGCCAGATACAGTCCTGTGACATCTCTGGTTCCTCCTATATAGCACCTACACAGTATATTTCCCAAAGCCTGTGCCTCGTATGGTGTCATTTGCTGCAAGGCAGTACACTAGTGTCTCAGGGATAGTTTATGTTGGTCCACAACACAGAGCTTGTCCAGCCTGCTATGTGCAGCATTTCTCTGGTGCACTTCCTAGAAGATGCTCAGACACAGGCAGGGCACCTGATGGGGCCCCTTATCACCTCTAGTTTGTCACTTTTGCTATGGATAGGACCTGGAAGGTTTTCTGGCAAGGGGGTGGTAGTATGGTGCAGGTGGGAAAGAAGAGGATCAGGGATGTTGGAGAGAGGAGTGGGATGGACAATGGGAAGAATGAGACTAGAGAGGTGGTCTTCAGCCATACAACATGATTTACAGACTGTATCCTAATTCCGTAATTTCCATAGCTTCCAGAGTCTTTGCCTCGGGGATTTAAATGATTCCATATTCCTGCTATGGATTAAGCTGCAATATGTATTTCACTAGAACAATAAAAGAAAATAATTTTTTTCCATTTTAAAAAAAAAAAAAAATCTGGTTCCCGTAATCTTGTGGATGACTCCATAGCTAGCACTGAGACTATTTTAGGTTCAGTGCTATTGTACTTCCATAAGTGAAATGGTAAAGTGTTTTAAAGGCTTGTTGTGAGTAAAAGTTCTCCTGTAAAAAGTATGTGTTAGAATAGGGTTATAAAAAAGAAACCACCCAACAAATTCGGCATGGTTGTGCGAGCTGGAAAATTCTGGGAAATGTATTTCTCTGTGTGGTTGCATTGATTTAGTGAAAACATCTGTATCTGTTAGTAGCAGAAATAAGTTTTCTTTGGGGCTTCTCTTTGGAGCTGTTAATGGGTATAAGAAAATACAGCTCTCTGTAAGTGGGGTCCGCAGCCGGTCCAAGGAGCAGCGTGGGGGGGTCTCAGGAGGTACAAGTCAGGTCTCTGACAGATGAGCTCTGCTGAGCATAGTTGTGCCCCTTTCTGCTGTTTATCCCCCATCCTCTTGCAACTTTCTGGCCTTGTTCTCTGCAGTAATTCTACAGCAAAGATGGCAGACCAGGGTGTGTCCTCCTAGATGTTTTCCCAATTTACAGCCCATCATACTAGCTGGAGCTGCTGCTGCTGTTGAGCTTATAAAGGTGCTGTTGCAGTGGTTGAAGCACAGGTGTCCATGCAGCTTGCCTTCTCCTGTCAAGATGTTGATGTTAAGTGGCTGGGACAAACCTGTCTCTGGTGGTATGAGGGAGCTTTACCTCACTTTTATCCAAAGTGAGTTGGCAGTAACCAACTATGCGTCTCTGTGTGCTGTCTGGGATCCAATGAAGTGAGTTCTGAGGTCATGTTGTCCTCCTGCATCCTCCTCTCCTTAATGAGGGAGTGAGTCAGGGTGTTGGACCAGCCTGAAGATGAAATGGCAGTTGGTCTCCTACCTCAGTTCTTGTTGTCACCTAGCTGCAGAAGAGACAAATGCTGTGGTATGCCCATGGGTGGTTTGTTTCTGAGGTAGTCATCCCATATGCTCTGTACAGGAGAGGGCATGTCTTGAAGTGGATTGATTCCCTACAATGCCTAGCACTGCATGGAGGGAGGGACAAAGATCTTGTCTGTAGACGCTTCTCAGCTGCAGCTTTTAGTGGCCAGATATCACTCTGCTTTCATTCCTGGCAGAACCTGGCTGTGCCTAGGCAAAGGTGGTGTTTGTGTCAATGGAACAATCAACTTTTCAGTGAGAGGGAAAAACAAACTTACCTTGACTACAGAAGCTGCAAGCTTCTGTTTGAGTATAATTTAAAACATATTGGCCAGCGTGTCTTAAAGTGTACTTAGTATGAAGAAAAAGCCTTAGTGGGGTGAGAAAAAGGAATACTGGAATCATCTGGTTTTCTCCACTTTTTACTTTTGATTTTACAACTTGCTTTTGTTTCCTGCTGGAGAAAGACTTGGTGGCTCTTTGAGCCCGTGTGCATTGGGAAACAACTTCTGAGCATCCAAGAGGAGTAAGATTTTTCTAGCCCAGGGTAGAACAGAATCCCTACATTTAAACTTTTGTGAAAGTTTCATTGTCAGAATTTTGACACAGTATGTGAGGATGATGCTTTATGTCACTAATAGCTTGTAAGACATATTAATTTATCCTGATGTATGTGGAACAGTTCTACACTCATTGCTTGAGTGGAACTAATGAAGCCACTCTACGCTGGTGTAACAAAGTAACTACCTTCTGTTGATGCCCTGTTTAAGCAACACCTTTTAATAGTTACAGGTATCAGTTGTAAGCAACAAAAAAAGCCAGAAGAGAATTTTCTAGGGTGTAGGAGAGAGCTGGGAGTGGTTTTACACCTTTAAAATCCTGTTGCATCTCTTTCACCACAACCATTTAGTTGTCTTTCTTGCCTCCCCTAATGCATGCATGTGACTAAAGTTGCAATGAGTGATTATTCTTTTACCATGCTAGAAGCTCCATATTTGCTGACACTGAGTCATGTCTTCACTAGCAAAATGATTTTATTGGGTTGTAACAAACACTAGGGTATGTTCACTGGATGCGATGGCTGTCAAAAGAGTTTGAATGAATTAGTTCAAGAGCAATCTTTTTTAGTAACAACTAGATGTGAATTTTTCTGCCATTGCAGTAGTCTACTACAGTATGCAGTGCCAAGCTCTATCGGTTTAAAATTACTTTTCTGGGGGGGGATAAGTTGATTGCTAGACACAACGGTAAAAGCTTAGGGTGAAAAAGAAAAACAAAATCTGGGTCATACTTGCTGGAAGTGCTTCTGTGTCAGTGGAAAGCCATTCTAAACCCATTTAGTTACAGCTATTTTAAAAGCAACCAACAGAAAAATAGGCACATCTTTTGCATGTATTAATATATTGGGCAAAGAGATGTTTTCTTGTTTCAGTTTGGAGTTTATAGTTGTTCTTAGGTGCTACTTGAGCAATAAATGTTGATTAAATAAAAGTGCCTTGTTACAGGTTCATGTTGCCTTGCTCATGCTGCAGTATTCCCAGGGAATGAATGTGACTTGCATCTTGCCACAAGTAGGATATTGTTTTTACTGTGAAGTCTGGGAGGATGTTGTCAGCAGTGTCCCTGAAGACATCTTGTGGTATTGGCTAGGAAGCTATTTAGGCTTGTCTGCCAAGGCAGGTGTGTTCTCTATTTTAATGTGTTTTGCATGCATTTGCTGAATGTTGGCTTTCATCGCATGTTCTGTTGAAACTTAGAGTGCCAGGTCTATCTGCAGAGAACATATGGATATGCTCTGCTTCCATCTCGTGTATTTAGCTTGCCAAACAAAATCTGTTAAAGCATGGAAAGATTGCTTTCTCCCAGCATAGCTGGTCAGTGAGTGATGTAGTTGATTCTTAAAAGAGAAAACCAAAGCATGACTGTTGTGATGAAGTAGCTTCACACAATACATGGAACTTAATCCTTGTTGCAGACAGGGAATGTACACCAAAGTCAGCAGAAAAAAAAGAATGTTGTGCATTAGTTTTCTTTCTTAATTTTTTTTTATCTTTCATTTTTGTCTGGTTGGCAGTCCTGTTTTGGTAGTGGCTGGGATTAGTGAAGAGTTACAGCTGAAATGCTGCCAGCAAGACACCATGCTGCCAGGTGTTTGAGGTCTTGTATATAAGCCCTTGTTTGTGGTTCCTATTCTTCCTTCTTGGAAACCCATTTTCCCAAGATGGGTGTATGGGGTGATACAGCAGTCTGGCTGCCTGGGGCTGCGTGGTAAGCCCTGAACAAGGGTGTCTCTGATCTCTTCCCTCTTCCTTCCAGGTGAGTCAAAATATCAACCCTAGAAGCCAAATGATACTTAATGGCCTAATGTTCAGAGGTGGAGTCCATCATGTTCTCTCAGGGAAGTGGGTGGCATTAGAGAGTGTGATGGCAGCAAAGCCCCACTAGGTTATGGCTGAGTACGTGCAGCAGGGGCCCACAGCTGTGCACAGCTGTCCAGTCCAGCTCTGCTGGTAAAAAACATCACTGCATGTGTATTCTGCCCCACCTGCCTTCAAATCAGTGAGAATGTAATACAATAGATTTTTTTGGTTGGTTTTTTTTTTGTTTCCTGGTATACTCTACTTTTTCCTATCTACAGGGAATGTCCTGTCAAATTGAAGAAGGCTTTAATTTCTGTCTGTCTGTGGCAGTGATCTATTTTTCAGTGTAGTACAGTATGACTGGCCTATGTCTTCATGTCTTTATAAAAGAGATATCTTTCTGGTTAAACCTGTATGTCATTATGCTGTGTCCTTTTTTTTTTTTTTTTTTTCCCCCTCTTAGAAATGTGGCATGCCAGCACAATTCACTTTTCAATTTCTATAGCATTGCATTTTAATTTTGCCTTTAATTTGAAACCTTAAAGCTATGTCATTGTCATAATAGGAAACCCCTTATGGAAAACAGTAGAAATAGGTTTCTCTTCCCCCATCTCAATTTTTTCCATGAGTTCCCTGAAGAAGACCTATAAAAAAACTTCGAGTTTTAGCTGAAATGCTTTTGGAGTTAATGGTATTTAACTTTTCATTTATTATAGAACTGCTTTTATCTCAGTTTTTTGTATGCTACCATTCACTCATGATAAATATTTTTTTTGCAGTCCTGATGCAAGTTCACTCATTGTCAACTGAAGGTACAATTTCTAAATTCACTCTTGCAGTTTCCCAGTCACTGTTAATATCTCAAACTGGATCACAGCCCACAAGAACAGCTATGTAATTCACTGTGATCTATTTTCTAGTATTACTAGGGTCTATTTTTGCTGTGGTATTTTTTTTTTTTTAACCAGTCTGTAAAAGCTTTGATTATATCTTTGGTGTAAATTGTTATTGCAATTCGGTATTGGTGTTTAGCCTTTTTATTCATTACCCTCCCTCCCTGCCTTCTATATCCGTACAAAGAGTTTTTGCATTTTTTGGAAAAATCTCGTGTCACTATTATAGTAAATACTAACACCAGTAGTAGCTTTCACTAGTGAAGAGAGAATAACTTTCTTAAGTCTTAGGATAAAAGCAATTAAAAGGAAGATGCCATCTATACTTCACTACTGTGTGTGGCACAACTGTGGAAGTCCTGTGTCCTGTGCTGTGTAGCTCAGAGTCTCATCCTGAATGTTTGCCAAAAAGGGATACACATTGAGGAGGACTGTAGGAAAGATGGCATATTGTGCGTTTCCTTCTGTAGGCTTCTTCAAGCCTTCAACCAGTTCTGTTCTGAGTATTTGAGTCAGTCATGACTTCTGTAGCATTTTTTATGAACCTTTTCACCTTCCCCTGAACTCATATGGATGGATGTTGAACATTCATTGCATACTGCTGTGTGAAGAATCACTCTTTTATTGCTTGTTCAGACCTGTTACATGCTAGCTTCATTGGCTTTCCTGAATTCCTGCATTGGAAAAGGTGATGTATAATTAGAGCTCTTTCTGGTTTTCTGTGCCACTTCTGGCTTTATAGGCCTTTATTGTGTCCTCCTCCTCTTCCTCCCTACAATCTCTTCTTCTGTGAAGACTCCATCCACCCTTACTTATTCCATGTCTGCTTAGTTTCCTGAAAATATTTTGTGAGGGAAATCTGAGTAGGTTTTTCTGGCCTTTGTAGAGACGTCTTGCTTTGCAGATCTGCTGGAGTTCTTGGAAAGGTTCAGCAAGCATGTGGACAAAAGCTATTTTGACTCTTTCTTAACATACTTGATGATTTACTCTGTGAAGTGTTGAAGCTTATAGTTGTCCTCAAATTTACAGTCTGGAATATGATAATGGGTACTGCTGGAATGGTTTCAATCATCGGCTTTGTGGCGAGGACTGGTAAAAAGTATAGCACAGGGGAAGGCCTGTCAATCTGAGATGGAGCAGCTAAAGGTTAAACACAGTCTCTGTAGCCCTTGGGGTCAGCATGGTTTACAAACCAAATTTACCCACCAGTTCTTTTATTACAAGGCAAAGCTTTCAGTTTTGCATTCAAAAGAAGCTAAGAGATTTGAATGGAATGAATGGATTTATTTTGAGGTAGTGTGAACACATGAGTATGTAGTCTGTTTTTCCAGGCTAAATATGTTAGTTGGAAATACTGAAAATAGGAACATGTTGCAAAAGGCTTTCTGTGCAACTGTCAGTCAGAGGGGATTACAGAGGGGACAGTGAAGCACTCTTTATCAAAGTTGAAGGCTTTGCCCTTTCCCTCTGTCCTGCTGTGACCTTCATGGGAGAGCTGCCTTTTTCATCCCTGCTGGCAGGCAGAGGCCAGCAACTTGTCTGGTTCCGTCCCTGTATGAAGGGGGGACAGACAAGAAACTTCTGTACTGTTCAAGCTGTCCTAAGCAATGCCTGTCCTCAGCAAAACTAGACCTAGTGCCTGGTGAGACACCAGGCTGTCCCTGCTGGGTTAGGATGCAGGTGATTAAACAGAAGTGTGGAAGAGTTGCTTGCAATTGACTACCTGAGGAGAATTTATTTTATAAACAAATCTGGTTTATGCAGGAGGCATTTTGTGATGCTAATAATAAGCAGCTCTTGCTCTTCAATTCTGGTTTTATCTTGTGTTTGTTTTTTTAAGTGATTGATACTTCAGATGGTGGCAGTGTTATGAGTGATTGTGAAACTACTTGGATTAAAAAAAATTGAATGAGGAAGTTTTTTTAGCTTTGTACACTAGATAGTAATTCAAAGATCTCTTGAAGGCTTTTATTTTTTTCTTGGCAAACTAAGGCCTTTGAGCTCTTTTCTGGCCCCTATAAGTGGCTTTCACCACCTGACAACTAAACTGTTGTTTTGAAAACTTATGGAAAGATAAATGCTAAAACAACCATGATAACTAAGAAACAATTGGGCATGTGGGTCCTAGAAAGTTCTTACTGAGGCTCAAATTATTACTGAATTAAGTTTCCACTGAGTGCTCTAGATTTATTTTTTTTATCATCCTCTTAAAGGACCTTGAATTCCTTTGTTAAAATCATCTGGGCTCTGTTTGTCTGTAACACTGCAGGAGGAGAATGGCATCCTTGGTGCTATGTTGGAACAACCTTCCCACTGTGTTCTATATTAAGAAAACCTGTGCATTTGTTTTCTTTCTCCTTGAACTTCTCAATTTGTTCCTTTTCACCCTGTACCTGTCCTGCTGAGCTGCTTTAGCTTTTCACAGCTGTCTTGCAGACCCTTTGTCCTTGTTTTCATTTGCCTGCTCAGGTGCTGGTTCACCCATTTATGAAGTAGCTCTTTTTCTCTTTCTAGAGTTCATTTGTTGCCTTGATTCCCTCCTGCTTTTTCTTTTATTAATTTCTTCTAGTCCTGGAAACAGATGGAGGAAACGAAGGGAGGAAGCTATCGCAATAATAGTTATAAAATGATATGGAATATAAATGATAGTATAATAGCACGTACCATGGGGTATGTCAAAGATTCTCCTAGAATTGATGATCTTTCAAAGCTTGGGAGGATGGATTGAAGTTGGTGTGTGCAAGGAGTCTTTGGAGACTGAAAGTGGCAAATGAAGGGAGTCTTTGGAGACTGAAAGTGGCAAATGAATAGACCCTAAAGGGGAGACCAGAATAAAAGTGACCTCCTTAGGTGGGAGGGTCAGATTCTTACAACATTTGTATGTGTGTTTCTTAAGGTGATGAGGCAAAAAAGACTTCGGCACTCCCACCTGACCAGCTGTCCAAGAGAGCCCCTCGACAGGCTGGGGGTTGTAGTTGAACCTTGGTGCTACCCTGAGACACCAGGTGCTGCCAGTTTGTTAGTCACACAACAGAGAAGAGATGAGTACATGTTCATAATAAGGCTGTATTTCCTTGAGACAGTGAGCAAAGACCCCCATGGTGGTGCTATGTGAAGGTCTGGTACTTAGGAGTTCTTCCTCTGTTCAAGTGGCTTGTGGTCTTCCTGCTTCCTTGTGTCAGCTTTGGCATTTTATGAACCATCCTGAGAATCTGTTCAAGTTCCTGAACTAAGAGTAAATGATCCCTGTCACCTTCTAGTTCCCCCTCCCTGTTCCTTCCTCAGTTCCATGCCCTCTCTATCTCCCCTTCCCTTTCCTTAGTCCCCTCCCAACCCCCTGCCATGTTGGAGTATATAGACTGTGGCCTCACAAGAGAAGAGAGTGAGGAAGAGTGGGATGGTGGGAGGAAAGAAGAGGTGGAGAGTCAGCTGGTTTTTGGACCTGTTAACTGTTTCTATTGCTTTATGGTAGGTAAATTGACNCTTCCCTCATTATGCAAGTAGGAAGGATGTTCTCTTTTGTGCATGGTTTTCATGTATGCGCAAGGAATAATATGAAAATTTCTCGCATGCATTTGAGACAAATGCTTTTTAAATACACTTTGAGTATAAAAATAAATAGATTAGACTTCAGAGGAGCTCTTCAGTGGGTAAAGGAAATAAACACAGATATCTTTTCCAATGTCAGTCTTGTATTTTTTTGAAAACAGAGAAAACTATTTTCTTGCTTGAACCTGCTAATATTGCACTGTTGAAAAGGACCTGGCATGTAAGAAAACATCTTTGAGTAATGTAGACTGCTTTTTATAGTTTAAGTCATGTAAGTTTCTTAGAAATATCCAGACTTTGCTAATGGTCAATACCAAGTCTACATGAGGCTCTGAAGTTTAGAGAAATACATAGAAAGAACTGAGATGTTTGGAAGAAGGAAAAAATGAGCAATTCATTTAGATTACCAGTGGCATTTGGATGCTGACTTTTTAAACTTTACTTAAATATTATTTTGTTTATTTTATTGAACAGATCTGAGTCCTTTTTTCCTCCCTTCTCCTTTCCCTCTTGGAGAAATAGGAATTTTTTGGTTTGCATATGATGTTTAAACATTTCATTCATACAATGGAAAGTTTAAACAATAGGCTGTAAATGTGGTTGCAGTCTCAATTAAAATGTTTAAGATTTTTCCATATGTTTCTTAGTAAAAACAACACTAATGTTAGCAAGCTCATCTTAAACCATTAGAGAATGATTGCCATGAGTGTGTGGGTCTGTCTTCACTTCCTGCTTTGCATAGTTTTGGTCACTTAATCTTAAATACATTACTAGCTGAGCAGCTGTGCCTCTGTGTTGACTGTTTTGAACTATCATTTGTGTGACTTTTGAATATTTTGTTTTATAAAATATAGTCTTATGGTGTGATTGTAGAAGTATTGTTTTCAAGGACTGTTAATAAAGAAAATATTTTGGAGGTAGCTGTTCAGGTTGTAATAGACCTTTAAGAACAGACAAGCATGAATTAAAAAAAAAAGCAAGCACAGGCAAGCTGAAAGACATAGTTGTATTTCTTGGGGGAGATATATACACTTGTGTGTCTCATGTTTTAGCACAGAATGAGGATCTAGAAAGTTAAGGCAACACACCAAAAGGGTAGTAGGCAAAAGCAACACTGCATCCAAAAAACTTAAAAAATAAAAACTTCATTGCATACTGAATAGCATCTTATTTTAGGCGTTTGTGTAATTTGTAATGGAAACTATGGGCTTACAATAGCAAATGATGGGAAACAGTGGTCTGCAAGACGGCATTAAAAATTGGGAATGCCAAATATGTGTGCTGTATGTCAGCCTCGGTTGAGAATTTGTTTTGAAAAAATAAATTGTTAAACAATGAAGGCCAGATCTTTTTATTATTTTTCCTGGGAAAAGAGTTTGTATAGCCTAAGGGAGAATTTGGTGCCTGTGGGAAAGAGAACACTGGGCTCAATTTTCAAAATTTATGCAGCCTTGCCAAGACAGATGGGAAGAAACAAGAGTGCCCCCCAAACAACCGTAGCCCTGGGAGACTCTGCTCATCTTGTATGCAGGTTTTCCCATTCATAATTATGCTTAAAAATCAAGCTGTGCACACCAGTAGCTCTGCACGTGGAGGAGTCGAGCTTGTTCAGCCAGATTTTGATGTACTGCAATAATTAAGCTTGCCCAAGTCATGGAAAGGGGTGACTGTCAACTGCCGGGGTGTCTGTCCTTCCTAGTTCCTGAGCAAGCATTAAAAAGGCAAGCGATGTGTGTTAAGTAAGGTTGTGCTTCTGAGAGTCCATCATCTACAGATCTGCTGTGACCAGACACTGCAAGGCAGCAGTGACTGCTCGTGCTGCTGTTATGAAATGAGTATGTTTCATGTGACTCCTAGAACCCCGCCTTGTGATTTGTCTCAAATGTTTTCTTGGCGGTAGGATGTGCTGGGAGTGCGTGTTTTCCAGGCTGCTACTGTGGTTCCATGAGTGGAACTGAGTGCTGGTCTTCTGGCTCTTGTTTCCTTGTAGTCCAGGATGCTGTTCATGTTTCTCATCTGCGGCATTTGACATCCTGTCCATCTCAATGGCTTCCTTTTGAGCCAGCGCAGTGGATAAACATCCTTTATACAGCTAAAGCTTCAATGTTTTTAAAACTGGTCAAACAATGTAGCTGTTGTGGATGCTACAAAGTAGATGTTGAATGTGTAATCTGAATTTTTGCTTGTTGACTACTTCCAGTGAATGTGGTGTATTTCTACAAAATATATCTAATTGGATCTGTTCCTTTTGCTTTAGCTAATATGTTGAAGTGGAACAGGGCATCAAGAGCACTGCATCGTCTTTAACACATCCATCAAAATTTTTTTCCCAGATTGTTGCCTCTCACAGGATCTTTAAGAACAGAGGAAATGAGCAGAATACACAAGAAAACAGGATTAACACATGAAGTTTAGTCAAATAAAACAAAATGAAAACCAGAAATCCTTTCTGTAACCACTGGAGAGAAGATACTGTAGAGAACAGCATCACAGAATCCCAATTTAAAGTGAGGATATTGAGGATGTTGCTGGGGCAGAATACTCTATTTTAAAAAATGCTTTGTAGATACAAAAGTGAGTTAGACTTACTATTTGTGTGTGCCATTAATCCTTAGCAAGGGAAGGAATGGCAGTTTCAGGAAGCTGCAGGGTCTCGTAAATCAAGGGAATAATGAGATTTGAGCCAAACTTCATTTTGATTGCTTTGCCTTCGATTGTTCCATTTTCCTCTCATCATTCATTCAGTCCTTTTTATATATAAGTGGATGGGGAACTATGGGTTTTTGTGCTTCTGTTTGTTTGCTTGTTTAACTAGGCCTTGGGGAAGATCTTTGTTCTTGCCTTGTCATCTTGTACTTCTTTTTTTGGTCAGTTGTTATTTTTTTGTTGTTGTTGCTTTTGTTGCCCTTCAGGGTTTTGGGATACCCTGACAGCTAAGTCTACATGTGCTCCCTGATAGCTCTGCCTATGCAGACACCAAAGGGACATTCTTACTTTCTGAGCTTGATCCACAAGGGGCAGGTGGGTTGTGCATTCTCTTAGGTGACCCAAAGATCTACATAGCCTGTGTGTTCTTTCTGTGCCCCTGTGGTACAAATTCAGTTGCGCTGCAAGTTTCTTTTGTAACTTGGCATCATATATTGTATGAACTTGAGGTTTGTGCCTTTTGCAGGGTTTGTTTTTGCTGTGTGTGGTTTTTTTGTGTGTGTGGTTTGGTTTTGTTTGTTTTGTGGTTTTGTTTTTTTTGTTTTGTTTTTTGTTTTTTTTTTTTTTTTTAAATCAGGGGGAAGGGGAAGAAAAGAGAAATTTATAATCACATCCCTTTCTCTCTCTCTATTGTGTTTTGGTAGGCCTGGACGATTGCCTGCAGCAGTATGTCCATAAGTTTGAACGGGAGAAGATAAATGGTGAACAGCTGTTACAGATTTCTCACCAGGACCTTGAAGACTTGGGTGTCTCACGGATTGGACACCAGGAGCTGGTTCTAGAGGCTGTGGATCTCCTGTGTGCACTGGTTAGTTAAGTGGTAAACAAACACACAAAGGATTTCTTAAAGTGCTCTTTTGGGTGAATAACTAAGGCAAGTCTGATAAAACAGAATACTCATGTCTCTTGTTTTCTGTTATATACATCACAGTAAAAGAAAACAGTAAGAATTTGTTTAATTCTCGCAAGTTTTGTGTTACTAGCACTTGAACTTTTTCCTGTTAAGAGGCAATGCTAAATAATTTGGTGGCACTTCTAAAGAAAGAAGTTGTCTGAGTAGAATTGTTAGATCTTGTGGCTCTTGTTAGTGAACAGGGTGATTAAAATGGCTGTTGAGTAGAGTGAATTTGTCATAGAAGATAGAAGACATGCTGTTGAAATGACAGCTGCTGCTAATGGTTCCTCACACCAGTTGAAATGGGTTTAGGACAATTTTGTAGTCTACATACAAAGTGAAGAAAATGTTCTTGAAATGAGGAATGTTTTGCTAACTCAGTTACAGTCTAGTTCAACTCATTGGATTCAGAACTTAAGCTGTTCCTCTGTCTTACTCCTGATATATGACTGTGCAGATACTTTTAAAACAAACACAATCTGAAAAGAATAAATATATTTTGGCTTGTTTTACTAGTGCAGGCTTTATTTAAAAGCTGTAGTTTGGACACAGTCTTTAAGACATGTTTGATGTAATGCAGCTTATGGGTGCCAGGGGTATATATGATTACATCAGGGAGAAAGGTGAGAAAGGCTGCCTGGTGATTCCTTGGCCAGCACTGGTCCGCTTTCCCTTCATTAGGCAAGACTTGCAGCACCAAGCATACTCTTCTTAAAATGGAGAGTCTTTATTGCCTGTGTGATGTGTGTGATTTATTTGCTGCAGAGAGGTGCTACAGGGATCATTTGTTCTCCTTAACCAGGAGCAAATTGGATAGCCTGTACTGAAAGAAGTGTATTTAATGAAATGACTTCATACAATCTGAAATCTTTCCCAAAGAGTTGCTCTTGTATTTGAAAAATGTTTTATTTTCTCTTCAGTATTTGACCTATCAAATTTTTAACATTTAACTTGAAAATCTATTAGAAGAACATAATTAGCCTGAAATGCAGTTCATGTTGTGGGAAGGGATAATCTGTCAGGCAAGTGAAGGTGTGTGGTGAGTTAGTAAATGTACCGTGTGCTGTATCCAGTCCGGACTGAAGTAATGGATGTGGCAGCCCCCAAAGGCACTCTTTTCTTCTTACTTTTTTAAAATATTAGAATAAAATGAACAAAGCTGGATGACTGCCAGAACCTAAAGCTGTGTTCTATCTCCTACAATTTCCTTCTAATTTCCTTTGTAGACAAAAGTTTTGACCTCAGACTCATTTCTGGAAATCCGTTGTGAAACGCAGCTCAAGTTAATGCATTAGACAGAGTTCACATATTGCAGCTGAAATGTCCTTGTTCCCTTTTAAGAGGCAGAGGAAGAATCCCTGTGTTTTAGGTGTACCCGTTGTCACCTTGATGCCTCTTCCCTTGAGTTTTTAGGATTGTTATATAAAAGCACCACTGATTTTGCACTAACCCCTGCCCCCCTCAAGGGGATGGTGTGTTTTAAGTTCTAGTGACAGCCAATTTTTCGTTTTGCTGTCTTTTCTTTTTGTGTGAGAGAATAAAGGTTTCCCTATTCCACTTGTATGAGTTCTTTGAAAGTGGGCCTGTGTATTGATATCAATTAGGGGATGTGGTTTTGTGAGTATATAAAGTGACATTTCTCTAACTTTTGGGGCCTTGAATAAAAAAGTAATGGAACTGGTTTGGGATTTTTTCTCTCTTCCTCCCCGTGCTTTTAGCTACCACTGTAGAAATGTGGCATTGGTTGGGCCAGCCTGAGGTCAGGCTTTGAAAGTTGTTCTTGGGGGGTGGAGGGAAGGGCTGAGAAGGGGTTTTGGTGGTTCCCAGTCCTGGAGTTCTCAAGAAGAATATCCCTTTTTATCTAGTTTTGCCTTAGCAGTTTTCTAGCTGAGCTTCGGGCAGATTGGTGCTTTGGTTCCCTCACACCGCAAGAACACTTGCGGCATTACAGGCAGTGAAACAGTTGTCTTTGGAACATCTTTTTCCTGCAATAATTCTTTTCAGGCATTGACCATACAAACCTTTTTTCCTGCCTCGGTAGATCAGTTGTAAAAATACAGTGTGAAGGTAGACCTTTCCTTGAGAAAGGACACCAAATACACTTTTTTTTCTTTATTGAAAGATTTTATAGGGATAGAGTCCTCTTTGGCAGCTACGTTGCCAAGCTGAAAGTATGTCTGCAAGTTACAGTGTTTGTTTGCAGCAGTAAGTGAACTCTAGAACCAGTATAGCTGAAAGAGAAATGAATGCATCTTTCTCTGCTGCTGTGGTGATGAGGCAGTGTTCCCTGAGCTCCTCCTAGCAGTGGCTGCAGGTGCAACAAAGCTGCAGCTGAAGAGGCAGCAGGAAAGAGTGTGGACAGGGATAAAAAGTGAAGGTTTCCTGTGAGCGCACATCTCTGTTGCTCTTGAGCTGGTCTAATAGACTTTTTTGAACGGGTGTTGAAGACTTATTCAAGAAATTTAGAGGACATATCAAAGAAACTGAATTCCCCAGAGGGCGAAAAAAAATTCAACTTGAGTGCCTTCATCTTTTTGTTGATGACAATATTTACTTGGGGGGAGAAAAGGGAAGGGAGGAAGACATTTCTCAGTTGACTGAAGTATTTGGGGGAGAGGGAACAAACATACATAAATACGCTTTTTAAACTCATGCAGGACCACAAAAGCAGGGGTAGGGATCCAGAAAATAAGCTTTCTCAGCCAAATAATTGGGACAAAAAGCATGTAGAGTGGTGGTGAAAACTGAATACTTACCATTCCCTGATGAGTAGACTAGCCTGTCTGGACTTAATAAATATAAAATAATGCAAGTATTAAAAGGAAACTATATGCAAATATTTTCACTTTTAATGTGTTCTTTGGATTAGATTTCTGAATATTTACCCACATTGTATGATAGGAGAGTTTGAAAGCAAAAAACCAGCTGATTTTTCCTGAGGTTAGAATGAAGAGGTACTAGTTTTAAGCAATCTGAAAAAAACCCAAAACCCAACCAAACCACACACCAAAAAGAACATAGCTTTTAGTGTTGTGCCTTTGATAATTTCACTGGTAGTAATGTTCTGCCAGCGTATTTGCAGTGCAACAAAATATAACATCATGACATAAAATAGAACATGCGTATGTGAAGACTTATCCTTTGTGGCTCATCTTTGTCAAAAGCACCATGTCTATGCGCCACCTCATAAGATTTCAGGGTTCTAGAGGTCTCAACTTAGATTTAGTGCTGTTTATTAAGAAATCTAGGACTCCAAAGGATTCTTTAGGATGCATTTCTGTTAAAAGGAAGAGAGAAAGAATGGGTGACGGTGACAGTACCTTGTGTTAACTCTAGTGTTTCTATAGGCAAGCAGTGAGTTGGATCAGCTTTTGAGCAGGCATTCAATCTGTTTTTATTCGTATATATATTTTTCCCCCTCCCCCCCCC
>VYZV01045306.1:160987-196580 GCA_013401275.1 Pandion haliaetus
CTTGTATTTATTTTTCCCCCCCCCCCCCCCCCCCAGAGCTGGTTTTCAGTTGGATCAGCCAGCAGATCCAGCTCATTACACTGTGGCACGTGAACATGACTGTGCAGGGGAAGGCGATGCTGCCCCTGGGCAGTAGCAGAGCTCTGGATCAGCCCGTCAGCTCTGACACAACTACTGTGCTCTTTTNNCTTTTTTTTTTTTTTAATTTTGTTGGCTACCTGACCTTGAGCAATTATTTGGTCAGTGTACTTTTTTCTCATTAAATGTAGTGGAGTTTGGAAAGAGTGCGTTCCTGTGTGCGTGTGTGCTCTTGTGCACATGTGTGTGCTGTCTCTTGCTCCAGTCCTGCATGTGTCTCCCCAGGTTAATGAGTAACAATCTGGGAATGTTTGACATAGGGCGCTCTTGACTGCGGGCTTCAGCATGTGTTTTGATGAAAGCAACTTTGATGTTTTAAATCAGGAGCGATAGGAAAATGTAATGTTCTTTGGTTCATGAGCAACATCTAAAACATTTTGGTTGTGTAAATAAGTCTGTTAAATATTGTAGCCTCAGCCCTGTAGAAATATTTAAAAAAAAAAAAAAAAGCCTGCTAAGCTTTGCACTTCAACTGTGTATTGCTGTGAAGGCTGTTTGGTGTGCTGCCATGCTATCAACATTCTTATCTGTCCTGAACTGGGACTATAGCTCTATGACAAGTTAAATTAATCCAAGTCAGCTGCTGCCTCCACCCTTTCTTGTCCTCTGATTACTGATCTTTTGTGCTTGCATTCACCTGACCTTGAGGTGAGCTACTTCAGTGAGCTAAACCAGCTGAGAGCACACTACAGTTAAAAAAGGTATAGATTTTTTTTGGAATGGTTTAGTTCCCCAAACCAGACCTCCCAATAGACTGGACACCACAAATGAAGGAGCAGAAAAATATCAGAAATAGGTGGTTGTGTGAGGTGGTCAAGACAGTGTAAGCTTGGACAGAAACACTGCTATATCTGGTGAAGGGGCATAATGTTTTCTGTGTATTAGAGCAAACAGGTGAGGAGCCTGGCTTGCCCCTGGAGCAGAGGTGGTTTGGGTTATGATGACCCTGTGTTCTGGGGAAGTTCATCCCTCAGGGCTGATCCGTAGTTGGAGAATTCGGTTGCCTGTACTGAAGAGCTGCATGCTCCCTGTTGTGCTGGATAGGCATAGTGCTTACCCAGGACTTTTCCTAGAGCACAAACTGCTGGTTTAAATACCTCAGGTGCACCCTGTAGAGTGTCTGGGGGAAGCTGTAGGAAAGCTTAGTGCAGTCACTGGAGAGCTTGGCTGTGATGTGCTCTTGATAGGCTGTTGGAGAGACCAGTTGCAGTCATAAGCCGGAGCCCCTATATCTCCAGAGGCAACACTTGTGTTGCTGAACTCCACCTCAAAACTGAGAACTAGTTGACAAAATTATTTATAAAACTAGCTGAACTGGAAAAGTCAGACTGGACTGACCTGCTGTATAAATAAGGTCAAAGGGGTGTGATAAGGAATATGTGAATGTTTTGGGGCCAAAGCCAAAATCTGACCTGGTATATCAACATGTGTCCTCTTAAATGCTGGGGCCATCTCTAATCACAGACATCCACAGGTGGCAGGCACAATTTTTGCACCTGAAAGACAGAAATAAAGACCTGGAGATACTTAAATATAAAGACTCCCTCAAGTTCTGACCAGAGTGATTAGGTGGTTATACCACTGTACAGAAAAAAAAATCTTTTGTATCTTCTGTCCCTTTATGGAAGAAGGGGTGTCATTGTACTCTAATTCCACTTTCAAAGGGAGAGATTTCTGGCACATGGCAACTTTCAAATTCTTGTGGTCACAGGAACTTACCCTACATCCAGACCTGTTGGTGAAAAAGTATTCCTCTAAAAATAGACTAATATGCAATGTCTTGTGAGGAGGAGAAAACTACCGCAAGAAAGGCATCTGAATGATGCTCTTGGTTTGTGGTGGGGTTTTTTTTGGTTAAAATTAAAATGTGGTAAGTTCACACGTGACACTGTGCAAGTATGTTAACTTTGTTTAGTAATCCAAATCTTTCCCTTTCTGTGGTCCTGGAAAATCTAAGGATATCCTTTGCTGTTGTGACAGTGGCATTATTTTAATTGGATATATCCTCTCAACCCCTACTCCTGGCTGTACTTTAAGGGTACTTCCTTGCCAGGAGCCCTCAGGGGGAGGCGGGAGGCCCTTGTGTATCTTACACCCATTGGGATCTTATCCATACAGGGTGGTAGGTATTTTAAAGGTAGCTGAGTAGCTGAAACCTCTCCTTACACTGGTGGGTTTCTTAGGGGTGAAGGTTCTGTTTCATCTTTTGTAAATGACTTAGATATTCCAGTCTGTTTTATGGATGCTTGACTATGGGGAGGGAATTGAGCCACAAGCCAGCGGTGTGC
Source organism: Pandion haliaetus (assembly GCA_013401275.1). Lineage (NCBI taxonomy): Eukaryota > Metazoa > Chordata > Aves > Accipitriformes > Pandionidae > Pandion > Pandion haliaetus. Next base: position 163,414 of record VYZV01045306.1, read on the forward strand.
CTTGGTAGCAAAGAAATCTGCAGCATCCTGGGCTGCATTAATGGGACCGTGGCCAGGAGAGGGAGGGAAGTGATTATTGCCCTTTACTCAGCACTCCTTAGTCTGTGTGCCTCATGCCCAAGTACAGGAAAGACAAACAAAAGCAAGCTCAGTGGAGGGCTACCAGGTTGGTCAGGGCTGCAGTAGTCACCCATGAGGAGAGGCTGAGGGACTGGGACTTTTTCAGCCTGGCAAAGAGATGGCTTCAGGGGGGCCTAACTGGGAGGCACCTACCGTGTTGGGGAACACAGTTGGCAGGATGACAGAGCTGGGCTGTTCATGGTGGTGCATGGCAGGAGTATGAGACGCTTTGGGCAGAAGTTGAAATGAGAGGTTCAGGCTGGGTGTAAGGAGACACTTTCTCACCTTGAGGATACTCAGATGGTAGATCAGGTTGTCCAGAAGGGTTGTGCAGTCTCTGTCCTTAGAGGTTTTCAAGAGCTTCCTGGATAAAGCCCTGAACAAGCTTGTCTGGGCTCACAGCTGAGCCTGCTGGGAACAGGAATTTGGACTGAGACCTCCTGAGCTCCCTGCAGCCTGTGTGAGCCAGCTGTGATCTTGAGTGGAGGCACGGGGCACCTCTGGAAACGTGGAATTGAAGGGAATTAAGATTTGCTCTAGTTGCTTTAGTTCTTTGAGGGGGAAAGGAGAAAGAGTAGATAATATAGCTGGCTAAACTATGGAACTTGGGGGTTGGTAGCAGAATCTGCAGCAGCAGCAAAAGAATAGGGAAAGACAGGAGGTTTTTTTTTTATTTGTGGGTGGGTTTTTTTTGTTCTGTTTTGGTGGTGGTTTTTTTGTTTTGGCGTGGTTGTAGTTTTTTGTTTGTTTTTAAAAGCAAAGTAGGAATTTTCACCCTAAAAGCATTGCCTGGGACTTAAATTTCAGAAGATACCCACAGGTTTTGCAAAGTGAGATAACTCAAAAGCAAAGATACTCAGCAACCCATTGCTACATAATTCACACATTTGCACACTGAAAGCAAAAAGAAGAAAATCTTGATTACAAGATTGAGTTGCCTTCAGAACAGAGTATAGCATTTCTGATGTGTTTGGAATGAGATGATCAACATGTTGCTTAAAACAACTGGATTTTAATCTTACGGAGTGTGGTTTGGTTGTATTTGAATGTATGCATTTGAAGTTACAGGCAGGACTTAGATTTTTAAGGTTTAAAAAATTTTTGTAAGGATGCTGTTGAATGAAAAATACAATGTCTAAGAATAGTTTTAATTACTATGTATAGTGTTAATGCACTCCTCAAACTTGCAAATAATTGCACTGCTGTAATCAAGGAGCACAGTTACTGAAAACTTGTGATCTAAATATTTATTCCAGCTTTTGACTGTGCAATTACATTTGCTTCCTGTTGATGTTTTTATCTCTTGCCAGATTAAAGTTCTCTTTAGTTGTGAATGAAATGTTACTTCAGTGTTTATATACCACAGTATAGAAAACATTTTAAGAAAAAACATTTGCTTTCCTTTAACAAAAGGAAAACCAACACAATCCTGTTACTCCAACTACATTTTAAAGGTAAATGACATCCGATAGGACATTGGGACTTCATTTGATTGAAAAGTGTCCTCAGATCTCATTGATGTCAGAAACTAGGGGGGTTTGGCACCTACAATAGTATTCTTTAGTGGCTGTAGTGTAGAACAAAACTTAGAAGGCATTTTTGCCAAAAAACCAGAGACAAAAATTGGGCAAATACTCAGACCTTTCCTCCCATATGAGTTTAACTTGTGGTATAATAAATAGGATGACTCAACAGGGCGACTTATGAAGCTTAATAATATTCCTTGCAGAACTATGGCCTTGAAACAGACAATATGAAGAACCTGGTTCTCAAGCTGCGAGCATCATCCAACAATCTGCAAAATTACATCAGCAGCCGTAGGAAAAGTTCAAATTATGATGGAAATACCTCTCGCAAGCCCCCCAATGAATTCCTTACTTCTGTGGTAGAGCTTATTGGTGCTGCTAAAGCCTTACTTGCGTGGTTGGACAGGTAAGAATAAAATCTTTGTATTCTAATTTACTCCTGTAATGAATTTTTCTCCTTGTAGGGCAGTTTCTAGATGCTTGGGTGTAAAGATCATCTTGATCTTGCTCACCCCTTTTTTGGTGGTGCCAGAAGGCCTCCAGTGAACAAACTTGGTCTAGGGTATCTACGCTTGGCTTCTACTCTTGCTAAAACCAGTGAAACTGTTAACATTGTATCCAAACTGGTATTTATAGAAGTAGGAGTCTTCCCATTCACTTCAGTTTCACATACATGTAACTTCTTCCTCTCCCTTTCCCACCTTCTAAATTGCTTGTCATTGGCAGATCCCTTTCTAAAATAATTTTTAGTGTTCTGCAGGAATTGTGGCCTTAGCTCTGCAATTTGAAAACTGAGCAGTGGGAGAGACTTGCCCTCTGCCTGTCTTTATTTCCCTCCCCGGCAAGAGCCAGAGTTGTTTTGTGACAGCTGCAGCGGAAGCAAAGAGGCAACAGAGCCGGTCGGGTGCTGGCAGGGATGCTGTCCGTGATAACAGATGAACATAAATTCTCAAGCCCCTTGCCAGCTTTCCTGAGAAGGAAGGTTAGGAGGAGAGCTGCACAGGGACTGGCAGCAAGGAGCACTCTTATCCTCTAATATCCCTGTTCTCCAGCAAGGAGTTGGTTCTGTGTCCAGGCAGTGCTGTTAACAGCGTGTGCCTCTCACCTGGTCCTCTCCTCTCACCCCGCTGCTGGCATCTTGCCCTAAATTTCTTATGCAACTCACAGTTATCAAGATGGCTTGTCCGTTTCCAAACCTGCTGGGGTTATTTCTCACCCCACCTTCTAGCTCTTTCAGCTGCCTGGAGGGTCTGAGGTGAGAGTCTATAGGCTGTAAAGCAGCGCTACCTATAATGATCCTTCTTTAAGACTGAGACTCACTGCACCTCTGTGTGTAAAATGTGAAAATCCATTTTTCTTCTTTTAGAGAATCTCTCTTAATTAAAGACTTGGAAGTTAGAAATCTACTCACTGGCAAACCCAAGGGTGTGCTTTTTACAACACAGTCAGTATGATCTGACTTGACCACGCAGCTGAGAGAACTGTAGTTTGGAAAATTGACTGTTTCTTCTGGTTTTGCTCTCCGAACTTGCTTACCACAGGACTAGATGTTCACCAGTTTCGGTGCAAGGATGGAGCAGGACTATGCAGTGAGGAATATCTATGTTGTAATACTGTATCCTCGTGCTTGTGTGGCTGTCAGTTACAGCTCTTGCTGTCATGTGCTATTTGCCACTGATAAGGTAGGGTGGGAGAAGATTGGTCCCTTCGATCTAAGGGGAATTTTCTCTTGTTGCAGGACCCCATTTACAGGTATTGCTGACTTTTCATCAATGAAGAACAGAATCATTCAGCTCTGCTTGGATCTCACTACTACTGTTCAGAAGGTCAGCTGATTTCTTTTCCTCTTCGCTTTCCAAAAGGGAAGGAAAGGGGGTGTTTGGGGAAGTAATGTGCTTGCTGTGCACAGACTGGTAACTGGAAGGACTTGAAACTTCAACTGGAAACTTTGAAAGTCCATGAAGGTCAGTTTCACTTGTCCATTTTTCTGAGTTGTTGTGTCTGTCCCTCAGTTCCTGGCTGCCGCCCCCCCCAATTTCCAATTTTGCAGTTGCTGGCTATATTTTAAGTGACTGTGGTTTAAAGGCTACTCGTATTTTCTTGAGCTTTAATGGAAAGAGGGTTAGTTTTTGAAATAGTTTGTCTGCATTTGAAGATTTTTCAAGTTCCAAACAACATGATGAAACCCAGTTATCAGTGTTAACTCTAAACAAAAATATGACTCTATTGGTTATTATACCTATGCTTGCAGACTCCTTGGGTCTTGTCCCATACACAGTGTTTTAGCCATCAGATGGGAAATGCTGCATGTAATGGAAGGAGCTGCCACCTTTACAACACAAATCCTGCTAGCCAGGCTTCTTCTGCCAGTAGTGTGAGACCACACTGTTTTCTTCAAAACTTACCATTTATCAGCTGTGTGATGAGTGCTCATATTGGTAATAGCTAAATGGACATGTAGCAGCTGTGGCAATCTTGGCAAATGATGTCATTTTGCTCTCTGAATAATACTGCCTGTCTTTGAAACTGTTCTGACAGCGTGCCACTGCTTTGGCTGTGAAGCATTGTGTGCACACTTCAGTTCCTGCTGAACTTGCTCGTAGCCGTTAGTCCATGGCCATATATTGTTTGAACTCTGAAGGACCATGTCCTGTGATGTGGGTGATTCTCTCCCCATTTTGAGGGGATGATGTCAAAGAACAGCAACATCCCGCGAGTTGTCGTGCTATGATGACATGCAATTATATCAGTTGGATTGTTGTGAAAGGATAGTGTGTGGCTATTATAAGTTCAAAAGTGCACCAGTTTGGCTTGCTGAAGAATGCCCTTCTTGTTTGGGCACTGCATGTGCAACTGCAGAAAGTCAGTGGTTTACAGCTACAGATCTGCAGACTGTGAAGTAGAACAGTAAGCATTTCTAGCAGCAGATGGTGTTCACCCAAGAGTGCTACAGGAACTGAGTTATGAGATTGCTGAACTACATTAATAAAACTCCTAAAAATGGTGTCTAACCTGTCAGTTAAATTGGCCTTTGATGGCAGGGGAATGCAAGTTGGCAAATACAACCCTAGCCTTCTAAAAAGTGTCCAAGTGCTTCTCTGCCAATTTGATGCGAGCTATAATAAAACATGGGATTGGTGCATATGAGAGAGTATTACTGGGGAAAGAATCAACACTGTTTTGTACTGGGACACTGCAGATACCTTAGAATGGTGTGAAGGAGTCCACTGATGTGGAAAAGAGAAATACAGTTGAACCTTTAGGTGAGTTTTTAGACTTCAAAATTATTAGGGAATAGAGTGTAGGAATAAATGGTCAGTTTTGATAGTGGAGAAGAGACCAGTGTGGCTCTTGTGGAACCAATGCTGCTCTGCATAATCATAAATGAAGTATAAAAGTGGGTGAATAATAAAGCAAGGCAGGAATGCAGTAAGATTCCAGTTGACTTTAATGACAGCTATATAGATACAAGGAACAGAGTTTACTCCACTGTTTCTTTAAGTTTTATGGCAAGCTTTAAGGTTAAAATAATAATCAGTGTAAATAGAAATGAATAGGAGCAGAAGGACTTTGCAATACTGAGCAACTGGGCTGCATGATGATAGGTGACAGTCAGTATTGATTCATGCACATGTATTTAGCAGAGAAAAGTTATGCAGATGTACTATGATGGAGTCTAAAACTTGTAGTAGCGTCTTGAAGCTTTTGACAGAATGTAAAAAAAGTGTGACCTTAGTTCTTGGTGGTCATTACAACAGAGAACATAGATGAGATGTTTTATATATCCCTGGTGTGTCCGTATGTGGAGGACCGTATGGGGTTTTTTTTTGGATTTCTGTATTTAAAAGAACAGAATAGAGGTAGGAAGGAACAGAAGCACTGTTGAAGATGATCAGAAATACTGAACAGCTTCAATTCACCGTTCCTGGATGCATCCCTTGGGAATTGTGTGGTAGTTATGCAGGTTGAGATGTCAAGGGCAAGTATCTTGGAATTTAAGCCTGTTTAAATGCTTGGGGTTTGGGGTTTTTCTCCTTATAGATGTTGTAAATCTTGTTTCAGTATTTACTTGCTGTTCTAACTTTTTAATCTGAGAATCTAATACCATTCTCTAGTTCAGGTCTTCTTGCAGAAAACAATGATGACTTCTGTAGTTTGTTACATGAACTTGTTTCAGTCCAAAGACTTTTGGTACCTGGGCTGTGTAAATAATACTTTGTGTGCAGTCCTCTGGCCCTCAGGAATGTCATCGATAGCACATTTAAAAAAAATAAATAAATAAATACACTTTTCATTCTATTTTTAACAACACGTTTTAGATCCATTTTGATGCCTGGGACAGAGGAGCACCTGAGTCAGGATTTATCTGTGTAAGGCAAGCTCGTGTGCTTGGCCTTCTGAGAGTCTAGTTTTATTGTGCAGGGTTCTGCTTTTCTGGAGGAGTCTGCTGCTGTAATTGAATCCCATGTTCTCTTAGTTTTCAAGGTTTATTATTGCTTTCTACCAGGGCCAGAAAATAGTTGTTTAACAGTATATTTGAGCCCTACTGGGTGAAACTGATCTGATTAATCCCTACAGCATGAATTATTATTATGAACTATTTCAGTTTGAGGTTAAAGCGGCAGTTTTGCAGAGTTTTCGGAGATGATGTGTTTACATACTTGTTGGTTAATGTAGGGCTTTTGTTCTTGTTTTGTTTTTAGGACTGCACTGTGGCTGACATGGAAGATAAAGTTCAGGCTGTAGTAAGTACACATTTCTGTTGAAACTCAGCTGCCTGCTTTCACATTTATTTCAGTGGCTTCTATTCTGACTGTACTGACAACAGCTTTCCAATCTCACACATGCAAGCATATCATGCAAGTAAACATTGTTATGGGCCATTTTGTGAATATGCTTTACTGTAGAGGAAATAAATGAAATTTGAACAGATGGGTAGTGTGTGTAATAGCATGGAGTCAAGTATTCCTTAAAGTTTCATTGCACAGCTATTTCTTCAAGAGAATGTAGACCCCAAATTTTCAAGGCAGGGCAGTGCTGTAGAATGATCGTAGGCTAAATAAACCAATTATGCCTGTGATGTGCATTTAGTGCCTTAATAAGGCTTATTAAGCTTCTTCATGTAAAAGAACTGCCCTGCCACAGAACTGAAGTTCTGTCTGTACTTGAGCTTGAGTTTTCAGGGTTGTTCGAAACAGCCCTGTGTCCAAATGAGGAGCGCAATGGAATGCTTTTTATATTTTGTAACAGTTAATCATCGCTTCCTGCTTTTGACATGAACCAGGCTGTGCTCTTTGATAAGGCCTTCCGCTAGCTCATAGATGCTTAGGAATTTAGTAGCACAATAACTAAAAATAATTTTGTCCATAAATAATGAGACCATGTAAAAGGGAGTTTTTTGCATCTTTCTTTTTCCATTTGTGCACACCCACTCTGGAAGTAGGTATTGTTGTTTGGAGTTCCCTTGTTTGAGCAGTTCCTCGCATTCACACTTAGGCATTGTTTTGATTTATTTTATTGCTGCTCTATAAATCTGATGTAAAACAAAACAAAAACGTTGGAACTGTTGTTTCCAGGGACCATTGTAATCCAAACCAATGTATTCCTACGAGACAGCTCCCCCCATCCTGTAATGACGTATGTCTACTTTGACTGAAGGATTCAAACCCCTTGTGGAAAAATGGCTTGCCTTGCTTGTTCCCAAACTGTGTATAACTACTGTGCTGTGTACTAATCCTCCCTCACCTCTCCTTTAAGCTTTTGTAACCTACTTTGAGTTTCAGCATTGCTTCAGTTCATGTCAAGACCCAGAACACACTGTGGGGTGTTAATGAAATTTGTGAGTGTAGGGAGGACACAGATATTTCTTTTTCTCTGATTAATTAGCCATTCTGCTAGTTAAAAGTTCTACAAGACAAAGCCATTCTGCCTCTGACTTTACTGACATGCACACAAAGTCAAATTTGCCTTTACTTGTAACATTGGCTTAGGATCAGTTATGTTTTGGTCAAAAGGAAACATGAACCTTGCCTGTGTAAGCATTCCATAAGAGGTCAGTTCAGAGGCACAGTGGAGAGAAGTAATGCTGAAACACTTACGTACTAGATGTCATACCTTATACTGTAAAGCTTTGTGCAGATAAGTCAGTGGCTAGCACCTCACTTTTTCTGACACATGGCCAATTTTATTCCCATAGCACAAATAAAGAACAATATGAAGAACTGTCAATTGATCATCAAAATGTTTCAATATTTTAATGGGTTATTTTTTGGCAAGTAATACAAGTAAACAAAAAGTAAACAAACTCCAAACCCAATTTTTTGCTATACTTTGTGTGTTTATTTTTTTAAACAGAGGATGTGTTGGCATCCGTTAGCGATGATGAGGTGGCACTAATGGAAACAGGTTGTACTAGGTTACAGTAAGAAAATAAACGTGCTCTAGAATAGCTCTGTACAAATGAATCTTCTATTTCGGTGATTCTTAACTATGCTTTATTAGTGGACCAAGTTTTAGTACTCATTTCCTTTCCATTTTTGAAAACTGAAAGAGGAAGAAGCCAGGAGAGAAGTTTTGTAACTGTTTTTTCTATGTTCTCATTGTAGGCCAAGACTTTAAATGGCATTTGCGATAAAGCCATCCGATCAACTACAGATCCATTGATGAGCCAGTGTGCGTGTCTGGAGGAGGTTCATTTAACCAACATTAAACCTGGGGAAGGCCTGGTAAGAGCTGATTCTGGAGTGTCCTGATGTCCCCAGTGTTTAATAGGTAGTCTTGTGAGCCACTGCATGTGTGTATAGCAAGATATTTCAAAACCAGTAATATCCTATGGGGAGCAGAAAGAGGCATGGGGAGGAACTCTGAAAGTTAGTCAGGCAGTGTGCTGGAACAGCTGCCAGAGATGGGTATGCACGTTAATAGGTTTGATCCCTGTCCTGGTTTTGACTGTGCAGCACTGTGGCTGCTCAAACCCTGGTGATGGGTGATGCAGCTGAACCAGAGAATCAACAGTGCCAGTATCAGTCGCCCCTATACACAAGAAGAAATGGACGCGAAAGTCAGCTCGTTTAGCAAAGGAGGATGAAGCAGGGCCATCACAGGAACAGGAGGAAGAGGCAGAGCAAGAGGTAACCACTTGATCCCTATCCCCGAGTGAGCTGCAGGATATGCGAAAAGATTTCAGCCATTGTCCAGGTGAGCACATTATCAACTGGCTGCTCTGATGCTGGGATAATGTGGCTAGTAGCCTGGAATTAGAGGGTAGGGGACCCAACCAGCTGGGATCACTTTCTAGGGAAGGGGGCATTGACAAGGTAATTGGAGAAGGGACACAAGCCCCTCACCCTCTGGAGGTGATTCTTGGCAAGCATGAAGGAAAGGTATCCCTTCAAGGAAGATGTTAATGTCACCTAGGCAAGTGGACCACCATGGAGAGAGGTATCCAGTACCTGAGGGAGTTAGCCATGCTACAGATGACTTATTATAACCCAGACAATGCGCAGTTACCCACAGATCAAGATGAAGTCCAACGCACAACACCCACGTGGTGGAAATTTGTACGGAGCGCACCATCATTGTATGCCAACTCATTGGCAGTACTGGCCTGAAAAGATGAAGAGGCACTGACAATGGGTGAAATGGCTCTCCAACTCCAGCAATATGAAGAAAATCTCTCTTCCTCCTATGGGCCTGCATCTCGGTTGTGGAAAAACTTCCCCCAAAGTCCAAAAACCTCTTTGAAAAACAGTTCCAGGAGGCCCAGCAACTCAAAGAGGATAGGTCCTACTCCCCACTTCTACAGACCAGTAGCTCAGCTATTACGAGTAAGTATTCTTCTGCTCAAGAGAGAGGATATAGAGGGTACACACCATGGGGTACCCTGTGGTTTTACCTGTGGGACCATGGAGAGGACATGAGGAAGTGGGGTGGAAAATATACCTTGACCCTAGAGACACAGGTACATGAATTGCAAGGAAAAGCAATCACCAATGGGGGAATCCTCCAGGAAAATTGCTGTTTCAGTCTCCAGTTGGCAGTTCCCCAGCCAGAGTGGAAGGGCTGATTTTACTTGTTATCCTATGGAAAGGAATTCTAATCTGTTTTTACAAGGTGTGAGTGGAGAATCCTGCGACCAGTACTAGAGGGGCCCTGCGTCCAGCCAGGTGGAGGAGAGGGACAACAGGGTTTACTGGACTGTGTGGATCTGATGGCCTGGCATGTCAGACACACAGGAGTATAAGGCTCTAGTGGACACTGGTGCACAGGGTACCCTAATGCCATCTAGCTATAAAGGGGCAGAACCCATTTGTATTTCTGGTGTGATGGAGGATCCCAACAGCTAACTGTATTGGAGGCTGAAGTAAGCCTAGATGGGAATGAGTGGCAAAACCACCCCATTGTGACTGGCCCGGAGGCTCTTGTGCATCCTGGCATAGATTGTGTCAGGAGAGAGTATTTCTGGGACCCAAAGGGGTATTGGTGGGCTTTTGGTATAGCTACTGTGGAGACAGAGGAAATTAATCAGCTGTCTACCTTGCTTGGTCTCTCAGAGGACCCTTCTATTGTGGGGTTGCTGTGGGTTGAAGAAGAGCAGGCGCCAATTGCTACCACAGCAGTGCACTGGCAGTGATATCACAACAACCGAGACTCCCTGATTCCCATCCATAAGCTGATTTGTTGACTGGAGAGCCAAGGAGTGATCAGCAAGACTTGCTCACCCTTCAACAGCCCCATATGGCCAGTGCAAAAGTCTAATGGAGAATGGAGGCCAACAGTAGACTATCATGGCATGAATAAAGTCACACTGTGGCTGAGTGCTGCCGTGCCAGACATGCTAGAACTTCAATATGAACTAGAGTGAAAGGCAGCCAAGTGGTACGTCACAATTGATATTGCTAATGTGTTTTTCTCATTCCCTTTGGCAGCAGAGTGCTGGCCACAGTTTGCTTTCACTTTGAGGGGTGTCCAGTACACCTGGAATCAACTGCCCCAGGGTTAGAAACACAGCCCCACTATTTTCTATGGACTGATCCAGACTGCAGTGGAACAGGGTGAAGCTCCAGAACACCTGCAATACATTGATGACGCCATTATATGGGGCAACACAGCAGGAGAAGTTTTTGAGAAAGGGAAGAAAATAGTTCAAATCCTTCTGAAGGCCAGTTTTGACATAAAAAAAAAAAAAGTAACATCAAGGGACCTGCACAGCAGATCCAGTTTTTAGGAATAAAATGGCAAGATGGACATCATCAGATCCCAGTGGATGTGATCAACAAAATAGCAGCTATGACGCCACCGACTAATAAGAAGGAAACACAGGCTTTCTTAGGGGTTGTGGGCTTTTGGAGAACGCACATTCCAAATTACAATCTGATTGTAAGCCCTCTCTATCAAGTTACCCAGAAGAAGAATGATTTCAAATGGGGCCCTGAGCAACAACCAGCCTTTGAACAAACTAAACAGGAGGTAGTTCATGCAGTAGCCCTTGGGCCAGTCGGGGCAGGGCAAGATCTTAAAAATGTGCTCCATACCGCAGCTGGGGAGAATGGCCCTACCTGGAGTCTCTGGCAGAAAGCACCTGGGGAGACCTGAGGCTGACCCCTGGGATTCTGGAGTTGGGGATACAGAGGACCCGAGGCCAGCTATACCCCAACTGAAAAAGAGATATTGGCAGCATATGAAGGGGTTTGAGCTGCCTCAGAAGTGGTTGGTACTGAAACACAGCTCCTCCTAGCACCCCGATTGCCAGTGCTGGGCTGGATGTTCAAAGGAACGGTCTCCTCTACACATCATGCAACTGCTGCTATGTGGAGTAAATGGGTCACACTGATCACACAACAAGCCTGAATAGAAAACCCTAGTTGTCCGGGAATCTTGGAAGTGATCACGGACTGGCCAGAAGGCAAAGATTTTGGAATGTCACCAGAGGAGGTGATGCGTGCTGAAGAGGCCCCACTTTATTATAAATTACCAGAAAATGAGAAGTAATATGCTCTCTTTACTGCTGGGTCCCGCCATATTTTAGGAAAGCATCGGAGGTGGAAGGTGGCAGTACGGATTCCCCTATGACAAGTTGCAGAAACTGCTGAGGGATAAGGTGAATCATTTCAGTTTGCAGATGTGAAAGCCATCCAGCTGGCTTTAGACATCGCTGAATGAGAAAAATGGCCAATACTTTATCTCTATACTGATTCATGGATGGTGGCAAATGCCACACGGGGGTGGTTGCAGCAACAGAAGCAGAACATGGAAGCTGCACCAAGGCAGTGCAGAGGTAAACCCATCCGGGCTGCTGCACTATGGCAAGATATTGCATCCCGGCTAGAGAACCTGGTTGTGCAAGTATGTCGTGTAGATGCTCATGTAGCCGAGAGCTGGGCCACTGAAAAACATCAAAACAACCAGCAGGTGGATCAGGCTGCTAAGATGGAAGTGGCTTAGGTGGATCTGGATTGGCAACATGAGTGAATTATAGCTTGTTGGGACCATGATACCTCAGGCCATCAGGGAGGAGGTGCAACATATAGATGGGTTGTGATTGAGGGGCTTGTGAGTGAAGGACACTATTGCACAGGTTATCCATGAATGCGAAACGTGCTGCAATTAAGCAAGACAAGTGGTTAAAGCCCCTGTAGTATGGAGGACAGTGGCTGAAATATAAAGATGGGGAGGCCTGGCAGATTGACTATATCACATTCCTGCACACTTGCCAAGGCAAGCACCATGTGCTTACAATGGTGGAAACAACCACCAGATGACTGGAAACATCTTGTGCCCCATGCCACTGCCCAGAACACTACCCTGGGCCTTGAAAAGCAAGTCTTAGGGTGACACAGTACCCCAGAAAGAACTGAGTCAGACAGCAGGACTCATTTCCGAAACAACCTCATAGACACCTGGGCCAAAAAGCATGGCACTGAATGGGCATGTCACATCCCCTGCCATGCACCAGCCTCAGGAAAAATCAAACTATACGATGGACTGTTGGAGGCGACAGAACAATGGATGGTGGGATCTTCAAACGCTGGGATACGCATTTAGGAAAAGCTACCTGGTTAGTCAGCACTAAAGGATCTGCCAGTTGGGCTGGCTCTGCCCAATCAGAACATTTGGTACTGTAGAAGGGGATAAAGTCCCTGTAGTGCACATAAAAAAATATGCTAGGGAAGACAGTCTGGGTTATTCCTGCCTCAGGCAAAGACATTTGCGGGATTGCTTTTGCTCAAGGACCTGGGTGCAGTTGGTGAGTGATGAGGAAGTCTTGATATGTACCCCAAGGGGATTTGATTTTGTGTGAGAATAGCCAATGAAATTCTATGATAACTGGTATATAACAAGTATATCATCACTTCTGTGGTGGTTTTATGCCATATCAAGGGTATTATAGTAAAAATCACCCAGGTTAATGAAGAATGAACTTTGATGAAACTGAGCCAAGTGCAGTGATAATGGAACTGGACAAGCACAGTGGTGATGGAACCAGAACTGGCTTCAGCACACAGCAGTCCAACACCACACACCATCTTTCCTGCCCTGAAAGACTTATGACAGTTGGAGCCCAAAGTCATGGACTAAATGAACTCAATGGACATTTTAGAGGGATGGCCCATAGTCTGAGGGAATGATATCTGTGCATATATATCAAGAGATAGGAAAGGTGATTAATTGGGATGTGTTGGAAAGTGTGGGACCTGGGCATGACATAAATGATATAGAATAAGGAGTGGATATTGTCCTGTTTTCAGTTGGGATAGAGTTAATTTTCTTCATAGTAGCTGATATGGAGCTATGTTTTGGATTTGTGCTGAGAACAGTGCTGATAACACAGGGATGTTCTTGTTACTGCTGAGCAGTGTTTACACAGAGTCAAGGCCTTTGCTGCTTCTCACCCCACCCCACCAGCGAGGAAGGAGGCTGGGGGGGCACAAGAAGTTGGGAGGGGACACAGCTGGGACAGCTGACCCCAACTGACCCAAGGGATATTCCAGACCATGTGACGTCATGCTCAGCAGATAAAGCTGGGGGAAGAAGGAGGAAGGGAGGGATGTTCAGAGCGATGGCGTTTGTCTTCCCAAGTCACCGTTAGGCGTGCTGGAGCCCCGCTTTCCTGGAGATGGCTGAACACCTGCCTGCCCATGGGAAGCGGGGAATGAATTCCTTGTTCTGCTTTGCTTGCGTGCACAGTTGTTGCTTTACCTGTCTTTAAACTGTCTTTATCTCAACCCACGAGTTTTCTCATTTTCACCCTTCTGATTCTCTCTCCTATCCCACCATGTGGGGAGTGAGTGAGCAGCTGTGTGATGCTTGGTTGGGGTTAAACTGTGATAATCCCAAATATAATTTTTGATGATAAATTGTTGGAGATTTGTGTCTTAACCAGGATACTAGAGAATTTACAGATGCTTGTGAAATCAGTCACTTTATTTTTGCAGGTTACTTTAACCAGCTGTTTTTCTAGGGGGCCCTGTGGGAGGGAGAAGGTGATGAGAAATGATGTTTGTGTTTTGAAAGACACGTTTTTATGTGTGTTTATAGCAAGACTGAGAAGAATGAGGATTTTTGAAGTTTGCTGTTAGCAGGAATATAAGAAATCCTTTCAAATGTTTGGTGGCTGCGTAACATTACTGACTCTAGTTTGTTCAGTTGATGCTGATTAGCTGAGTGCTGGTTATGAGAAACTGAGTTTGAAATCTTGGTGGATTTTCTGGCTGGGGAACAGACATGTTAGAATGAGTTGGAGGGAATTGAAGTTCTTAAGTACACTTGTATTTGCCCTCCGCCCTGGCTCTGAAAGCAGAGGAGGTGAATGCTTTTAGAGGAAGCTTCACAGTCTTACTGTGCTATATAGTTTTACCTAGGCCACTGGATTCGACTGAATCAGTCATGCATTCTTGAAATAATGGGAACCTCTTTGTTAATGCACAAGCTACAACGAAGCAGAGTCAGCCTAGCTTGGACTAAGTAAGAAACAAGGGTAGGTACATGCCATTGGATACTGACAGGCAAATGGGGAATGGATTTGGCTGGAAAGGAAGGGGCAAAAAAATCTTGTATTTTTTCTTGTACTTCTAAGCAAGTGTGGTAACTTCAGGCAGATAAGCTGCCTACGACTCCTGAATAACATCCAGTTTTGTACAGCTCAGTGAGAGTGCTTCTAGCAACAGACATAGGTGGGAAAAGTCGAGATGTATTTGTTCATAAATGGTGAAACCAATGTACTGGTCACCTCTTGTGGGGAAACCATGCAATTATTAGTTAAAAGCCTGTTGGTGACTTAATTTGGTGTTCATATGGTCAACACCCATTCTGAGTTTGTTCTTGCATTCACACTCAGCATTAAAACACACAGCCACAAATACTTAGTTCAGCCAGAGCTTTTATTGCTTGTGTCAGCACTGTGGTTACAAGGCAGTCTGTGTATTGGCTTGCCAAGAGAAATTGTAAAAGAACACACAGGTGAGCTACAAATATTGCCTACGTAAGTGTACTTTGTACAGAGAGAGCTGGTGGCCATCTAGTAAAACCTGTAATACCCTAGTGCAGACCAGCAGTAAGGAAATAAAGTTTTGCTCAAGACCAAAGACCGACAAGGCAGCAAAACCAGCAGTGTTTGGTGTTACCAACCAGACAGTGTTTCTAAATTGCATTCCCTATATTAGGGGGTTTAAGTCATTATAAATATTATAATTAATTACAGTAGAAGTGATCTGTGAAGAGGTTTAGAATGTTGTAATATTAGACCACACACTTTTCTAGGGAAAACATGTGAATTGTTAAGTGTTCTTAATAATGTTTTGTGTCTGTTGCCAACAGTTGTTTAGTCAGATAAGTTATGTGTTTTTTTGCCTTTAAACTTGTTTTTCATTTTGTACTTACATTTAGGGAATGTACATCAAATCAACTTATGATGGATTACATGTAATTACTGGAACTACAGAAAATGTAAGTGAAGTAAATGTAAATTAATTCAAGCTATCAGATGGTAGCTTTGAGTTTGATTTTTTTTTTTTTACTACTGCTTCCTGTTTTACATATGACTTTCATGATATTACTGCTTAAATACTGTGTGATGCATCAATTGTTTATCCACAACTTGTAAATATTTTGTCTGCATGTTTCACTGTTAGTCTAATTAAATCAGTTTCTGCAAGTACATGAGTTAGTTGAAATGCTTGGCATTAAAATAGTTGATTTAATAAGTTGTTGTATCTGCTGTTCTGAGTGCTTATGGTATCTTGCTTAAAGTCTTGAACATACACTTGCTCTCCGCTGGCAAAGGCAATCTCCCCTAATGGGAACATTTAGGTGGTAGTGTGCTAAAGTCAGTAATGAGTAATGAAATTGATGAGCTGTCCAGTGACAAAATTACCTTGCAGAGTAAAAAGACTGCGAAAAAGTAAGACTTTGAGTGGTCTGCTGGAAGGAAATGGTTGGCATGACAGGCAACTGTATTTTTTGGTGTAGATGATTACTTGCTTTATTCTTACACTGTGAGTTCTTTGTAGTTGAGACTATTAAAGTCTTCTGGGCAGTCATTGCAGTGGACCTCTGGCCTGCAGCTGAGGCTGGTGGGTGATGCTGTGGTGTTGTCAGATGTGTCGCTCTACAGGAGCAGTGACTAAAAGAAGAAAGAGTGGAGGAGCTTGGCTTTTGCAGTGATGCTTTTTTTGTTTGTTTGTTTTCATTTTGTTTTGTGAATAAGAAAGAATCGGTGGTTCTAGTTGTACCTCTGCCAAGTCCAGGGGCCAGGGAAGAGTGGTGGAAATCTGTGCTTGCGGTTCAGGGTGAAAACTGAAAGCTTTTATAGCTTTTATGCTGTTGCCCTGGCATAACAGTGTAGGATCTGTAACAGAGACCAAGTCCACTTTGACAGCAATTTCAACATACGATAAATGTGAAATAATCTAATGTTGGCTGCCGACAAGCTACCTGTGCATATAGATGTCATTTTGGAGGCCAAGAGTGGGGCTGTGTTGCTTCTACAGCTTTGAGTATTGACCTAAATGTCTGCTTTTTCATCAACGCTGGTTCTTTCTTTGGGGAAGCTCTTTCCTTTGGAGCAATGGATCTTGACAAGTGACTGAGATCTACAAACAACTGATGTCATTCTGGTGGTGTGGGATCATTTAGACCCCAGGCTGGGTCTTAGCTAAATTTTCTTGCTAGGTTTGGAATGGTATTGTAGCAGCTATCCCCAGAAGTCAGTGTGTTGGAATGCAGTGGAATTGCACCCCAGAATTAACAGTACTGTACATTGGAAGGACTGGGGAAGTCCATGCATTTGATACCAGTCAGCCAAGAGGGTTCCTGAGTTGTGCTGTCCTGCTGGCGACTTCCCACATCGTGTTGGCCTAGATCTAAACTTTGCTTTTTCCTCAGTTCTCACAATGCATTTGCGGTGCCTGATGTGCTAGCTGGCACTTATCGTAGGAGCCCTCTGTGCAAGGGTCCTCCACCCTCCCCGAGATGGGCTGTTGATCACCCAAAGGACAGCTTGAAATAAGCTTTGTTTTTCACAAATTTGACTTTGGCCAAGCATTTTTTTCACGATCTTGGTTGACTCATATATGCAGCCTTCCGCAGAGGCATTTCCTCTCAGAGGAAGCAAGAAGACAATGAAGAAATGGGGTTACTCATGATAGCTGGAGTCTCCTGCAAATTCCCCCATGTTTTCTTCCCTTGTTGCACTGTTTATTCCTACAGTTTCTTCTAATAAAGAAGTTACTTGAGCTCTGAAGGTGTGATGACAAGGGAGTTCTTAATCCAAGCGCTTAGTTCTGGATTCACTAGGAAGAGCTGGCCTGCTGCCACTCATAGGGTGGGGGCGATAGGAGCAGAAGTTGTCCTGTGACTGGAGTGCAATATACCAAGGCAGTATGCCTGTGCGCTTTGGCTGTTGTCAAGGCTGGTCAGAGTTGGTGTGTTATAGCTGCAAGAGCATTTTTAATAACTGCAGTGATAGCTGGTGCATGGCACCAGCTGTAGATAAATCTAGATAAATATTGACACATTTATCTGTTCCTCACTAATGGTTCCCCAGAGCTTGGTTTTTGTTCCAAGAAAATTGTATTTTAAGGTGTATTATTATTAGGTATTTGAAAAATACCTGTCTATGCACACAGGTAGCTGTGCAAGCATATATTTTTATCTGCTGACCTTGATGATGCAGGCAGGTAACTTCACATTAAAGCTGGTAGCCCTTATTTACATTAGGAAACAAAAAAAGGGAAAGTACAATGGACCTATTTTGTGAGTTGGAGGGTTTTTGGTCCTTTGTTCTGTACATTCAAAATCTTAGTGGGTTTTTTGGTGTGTGGTTTTTTTTTTTTTTAATCAGTATACATTTATTTGGAAGCGAAGTTTAAGGTAGCTGCTGTGTTAGGACAGAAGTCTTTTCTTCATTCCTTTCCCACTGCTGTCGTAGGTTATGCCTTCTCCCTTTCCTTGTAGTTCCCCAGTATTAAAAATAAATCATAAGTTGAATTCGTTTGCATTTCTCAAGTCATCAACAGATGTAACGTGATCTAGCTGTGTGAAAATTTTCAGCAATGCTCTTCATCATGGATGCAACCTTTGACATAGCTTGCTGGGGGGTGTCATGGGAGGGAAGAAAACCTGCTGAAGCACATGCCTTCTGTTTTTCTCTTTGCAGTCCCCTGCTGATCGATCTCAGAAGATTCACGCTGGTGATGAAGTGATCCAGGTTAATCGGCAAACCGTGGTCAGTAACAAACAGCCTTACCAACCTTCCCTTATGCTTGCTCTGCAAAGCTTGCTCCCCACAGGTTCTGAATGGAAGGGGTCAGGAGGCAGTTCTGATGTTTTGTTGAACTCTTTGAAGCTTTTTAACATTTTGTTTTCAAGACAAATATTATTCTTCACAATATTTTGATAAAATAAATATGCAATATTTAATGTTTAAATGCTGTATGCATCATATTAAAATACTTCATGTTGTAATTAAGGCCTGTTTTAAAACGCATAGTTACAGTCTACTGAAATGCAGATAAAAACAGCTTTAAAAATCCCCAAGTATTTTTTAAATTGTTTGTATGTGGGAACTTAGATAAAACGATTACACTTTCGCTTAGCACAGGTAAGCAATACCTTTCAGTGTGAGAAAGAAACGTGACAGAAGTAGTTCATTCTTAAGCCCTGTACTACTTGATTTGAACACATCCATGCATCCTTCTAGGACTGGAGCTGAGGTATAAAAAACATTGCTTGATATCTCAATGTTTTAATTTACAGCTTAAGTAGAGATCTTTCTTTGAAAGAAAACAAAGAACTCCCTTCCAAAAAAGGAGCTTTCCAATTTTTTTCTTCGTTCTGGCTTTTTTGATCTTTTTTTTTTTCTCTCTTTAGGTTTATGTTAAAACAGACAGTTTGACACATGGGGGATTTGGGTTTTTCTTGTTTGTTTGCTTTCAGAAAAGGAATACTAAATAAAGATGTCTTTATTCTTTTCTAGGTTGGATGGCAACTAAAAAATCTGGTGGCAAAGTTGCGAGAGAATCCTGCTGGAGTCAGGCTGCTGCTTAAGAAACGTCCTACTGGCTCTTTCCATTTCACTCCTGCTCCACTAAAGAACCTGCGCTGGAAACCACCCTTGGTGCAGGTGAGAGGCTGCTGGTTCAACTGTAATGTCAGGCTGGGAATGCCTTGGTTGCAACTTGAAAAATGAGAAATACCAGAGGTACTCCCAGGTGCACTCATGTTTAAGTATAGCTTAAGGAAGGTTGGGTGAAATGGCTGTCCCCTTCTGGTTCCTAGATAAGAGAAAGTGTTCTTGCCTTTTTTTTTTCCCTTTTTTAAAAAAAAAAAACCCAAAAAACAACAAACAACAAAAAAACCCAGATAATGTCCTGTTGATACACAAAGGGAACTAGGTGTGTTGAACATCTTAATCAGTCCGTGTGCCACTGGGAGAACTTACCTGAGGCAAAACTGCTGAAACTGCTGTTATGTATGGAATTCATCTGCATGGAGTAAATAAATGCTTCCTCTATTTAGCAGAGTAATATGTTTTTGCTGAAAACTTAGATTATTCCATATATTTGCCCTCTTTTTAGTCTGGTGAAGGGTGGGAAAGAGTAAGTGTTTTTCAAGAAGTTATTTAAACTACTTGTTTGTTTGTTGTTGGGCAATTCACAGATTGGGTAATGAGCAGACAGAGAAAGTGATGTCAGTAACTCTTAACCATGTTGAGGAATGGCTTGTTGTATTAGGAAGCTTAGGGTTTAATGCTTACAGGTTGAAATAACCTAACTGAATCTAAACTGATTACCTGAAATAAAGACCAGGGAGAGTTCCCATTCCTACTCCTGTTCTGACACAGGTCTCCCTACAGATGTGAGGATAACTTATCAACCTGTGAAATGCCAATGGCTATTGCAAGTCTTGATGCAGGCAGATTTCTCTCAAATGGGGTAGAAGATGCACACTTGACTCCTTTTTCATCCTTCCTTTCATCAATGCCTGTGTCTTTTTTTTTTTTTGGTGGCATTATGTCTGTCACTTAATCGGAGCCTAAGGAAAAAACTACCACCCCTTGAGTTTTCTAGGGTTACCCAAAGCAAAGACTGTGTTATCAGTGTGAAGAGTTGAGGTGGGCTGGGATATAGGCTGTGCCAAGCAGCATTTCCTTGGGGGAATGAGTCACTGGAGAAGCCTGTTGACAGTTCTGGGCTCCAACATACTGATCGGTAAAAGGCAGGTGCTTGTGCAGGGGTGCCATTAACTGAGTGGCCAGAGTAAAAGCCTGGGCAGGTCCTTGACAAAAAGGGGAGAGTGTAGTCCTCTTGCCTGACAAAGCTGAAAGGGTCCTTCAAGCCTTTTCTCTCCTAGAGGCAGACAGGAACCTGGGAAGATGCTGGGGACATAAAGTGAGCCACAAGGAGCAAAATGGCAAACTTGCTCAGATAAGCAATACCAAATATATTTTTCCTTTGCTTCCCTTACCCTAGTTATACCCCTCGATGACATTTGTAGTGAACTTTACCATATTTCCTGCCCGTGCTTTGGGCATTGGTCTGTATGGAATAAAGGTAGCGTGAGCTGGCTTTGTAAGTGTTGCAGATCATATCTGTATTTAACAATTTGCATTCTTTTAATGGATCCAAAAATAGAAGAAGGGGTTTTGTCTCTGTTGCTTTTTCTGTCTATGGAATTTGCAGGAAAAATAGAACTGGAGAGAGCAAAATATTCTTGAGCAATGCATTATCCGTGATAGGATTTCTGTAGGAGGGACTGCAAAGCTAGCCAAAACTGGAGGTGGAAAAAAATATAAATGCTAAGAGTTTTTAATGTGTTTATTAAGCATAGAAATAGTAGTGCACTAGGGAATGAAATAGTACTCTTGATTATTGAGTTATCTTTCTGTGAATGATAGATCAATGTTCAGATGTTTGATAGTTGTCTAATATTTCAGACCAGCTCTCTGCCAACTTCAGCCCAGTCACCAGAAAGCATCATGGATACCTCACTGAAAAAAGAGAAGCCAGCCATTTTGGATCTGTACATACCACCTCCACCAGCTGTTCCGTATTCTCCTCGGTATGCAAATAAACACATGCTATTGAACAAAACACTCCTTCGTTACACTTGTTTCTGAGCTGGCTTGCTGTTAGAGCTCTGTGCAGATTAGCTTGAGGAAATTGCGGATCTTGCAGACTTTCTTCTAGTTGCTTAAATGTATAGGATTGCTTAAGCTTATGCTAAAATGCATGAACTACCAGGATTGTAACAGATTTTATTATTAGAAGTTTATTATGTGCCACACTGATCAGAGTTGTTCCCAAAACACGAACAGATGTCATCCCTGTTGTGCAGTTTTGGCTTTGATTGGCACACAGCAAGAAGTCATTTTTGTCTGTAGTTTTTTCCACTTCTTTTTTTAAGCAAGTTAAGTAACTGTTGTGGGAGTTAGGATAGAAGAGAACTTGTTTTAAATTGTTAAACTTGCAAGTTGTGTAAAACAGCAATGTACCCACTGAAGGGAAGGGAGACTCAACACATTCTACTTCTTTTATCCTGTAGTGTAAGCTACAAAAAAGCAGATCTGTGTACACGAAAGGCGGGATGGGGGGGTGAGGGGGGGTGTATGGTGTAGCTAGATTTTGTTTGTTTGCAAGTCCATGTTGACTCATGCCAGAACCCTGCCAGCTGACCTGGGAAGATGATGGACAAAAGATTTTTCAGTTAAGACATGCTTCCTGGCCTGCGCTGACACTTTAGGTTACATGTAGATAGCCCAGCACAGAAACTATGACCTTTTGCTGCAGGACTCATATGGGAGGAGAGCTTGCCTACTGTCATGTAAGGCCTGATACAGAGAGGTTGTATTACTGCAGTCCTTGGGGCAGTACTGGGGCGGGGGAGAGGGTTTCTCCAAGGTAGGGTCTCTTTGCTGAAGTTGGATTCACCTTGATCTACTCTCTCCCTGTTTTTCATGCTTATGTGTGCTCAGTTCTTTAAAAAAAAAAACGAAACAAAAAAACCCCCCAAAAAACCTCTTGGCATTAAAACAAGCATATAGATTTAGCAGCTGAATTTAGAATGCCTTGGTCTTTTCTTTAAATCGTTACATTTCAAGCACAAGGTGAATTATGTGCATGTGCTTGGTTTGTTTATCTTTCCTAGAGTCATAAAATTATATCTAGCTTCAGATGCCTTTAGACCTGAATCCCTGTTGACAAGGAAGGAAGTAGCGATGCAAGCTGCAAAACTTGTCCTGGATGATGTGTAGAAAGGGGAAGGCTTCTTGACTTTGACTTTTAAAGAAAACAAATGTGGGAAGCTGTGGCAGCCAGGAAGAGAAGAAGGGTAGTTCTTCTGTCTTCTATTCGGCTATT
Organism: Pandion haliaetus; assembly: GCA_013401275.1. Lineage (NCBI taxonomy): Eukaryota > Metazoa > Chordata > Aves > Accipitriformes > Pandionidae > Pandion > Pandion haliaetus. Next base: position 185,915 of record VYZV01045306.1, read on the forward strand.
TGATTTTACCTCTGCATGTTTTGCGCTCTCTTTAAATTGTGGTGCATTTGTGTGGTGTTGTCTCCTCCCCTGCCCCCATCATCCTGTTCTCTTCCCTTCCTGGCATGGATCTTCTCTGGTCCACACTGGGGAGGCAGAGACCAGTGGCTGGTTTCCCTCCCCACTGCACATTCTCCACATGGTGGTGTTGTAGGAGAGTCTTCTGCATACATATGGTTGTGGTGTAACACTTCTGTGCAATTATTGGTCCCTGAATCTCAATAAATAGCTTCCTCCCATTCACTGAACTCTAGCATTGTTCTTGACGGTGAGCAGGGGGAAAAAGAAAGCGGTATGCGCTGGCCAGGGGGCTATTGTGAATACCGTGTATGTACTTAGACAGTCAGCTGTGTACTTTTATGCCTGGCTTGGCTGACGGTTGCTTCAAGCGATAGGATTGTAGCATGTACAGGGAAGGGGAAAAAGACCCCAGGCAAATTTTAACTTAGAGGGTAGTTTTTCTCTCAAAAGTACTCACAAGGACTGGTTCTAAAAATGGCTGTTTCTGGCCTTTGGAATGAGGGATTGCTCTGGGAAGGGAGTTCTGCAGGAATTGCTCAATCATATATATATATACACTATGAATTTATTACTGAAACTCTCAAGGGGGTCTCACTTTTGGATGGAGAGAGAAGGTGATGAATATTCAGTGGCAGTTGTTGGGCGCTTACAATGACTGAGAAGCACAGTCCCTCGGATGGAGGCGATAGGTGTTGCCATTACACAGAAATGGATAAATCTATGTACGCACTCCTCTGTCACAACTGTGCACTGAATCGGGAGCTTTGATATCCTCAGGGCAGGAAGGTTGCATTTCTCAAAAGCTTTTTCAGGGGTGATACCTCTAAACTTCTCTGTGTGTTAAATTACTGGTTTGTTAAAAGTGAATTAGCATGAGGGGAGTAGCTTTCTCTTCTCCCTGGTAAATATGTTTATAACAAAGTCTTCCATCATGTGATTTGCTTTTTATTCAGCTTGTTTGCAGCACAATGCCAGCTGTCAGGAACATGACCGGGTGCTAGAAGTGTCTTTCAAAGCTACTCATGTCTGTAGCATGAAACTCTTAAGCCACTAACTGAAGTGAAATGTCCTTTCAGAGATGAAAAGGGGAGTTTTGTATATGGAGGAAGCAACAAACCCAGTCAGCCACCACCTGGGTCCAAGGGCGCCGAGTCTCCCAATTCTTTTCTGGATCAGGAGAGTCGAAGGCGAAGGTTTACTATTGCTGATTCGGATCAGTTGCCTGGATATCCCATGGAAGCAAATATCCTACCAGCCAAGATGAGGGAAAAAACACAGTCCTATGGTAAGTTCATTCCTCTTTTGTTATTGCTGTTAGGATAAACGCTTTGGTGACTTTGGAATAATTTGTGTTAGAAGACTGCTTGTTAGACTTGATGAGTATTAAGGGTAGTTTGTGCAAATTGTGAATGTGAATGAAATTCCACGTCTGAAATAATTTCACTTAAATGCTGTTATTTCTTTAATGAATATCATTCAGCTGGGCTCTGCTTCTATGGTTGGACATTTCCATGTGTGTTTTGGTTATTACTTTTGGTCGTTACGTTCACTGCTGCTGTAAATGAGCAAGAGTGTGGCTGTTCAATCTCAGCACATTGCTTTCTTATTTCACTAGTGGAAGTATCTTGAAATATTTTTTTTTCTGCAATTTTAACTCTTTATTGCTGTATCTCTCCCTTTGCTTAATTGAAAAGTACCAATTTAGAATTGGTTTCCTAGTGTAATTCCTCATAACCTTCTACGTTGCCTTTAGGAAAACCTCGTCCTTTGTCAATGCCTGCTGATGGGAGCTGGATAGGAGCTGCAGAACCCTTCTCTAGGCCACGAGCACCAGGGAGAAAAGGCAAGGTTTTAGGTCTTGTCCCTCTTTATCTTCCCTTCCTCTCAAAAATTTCCTTTGGGTGAAATGCACATAAGTGTTTAAATTGGGAATGGAGGATTAGTGTTTGCACATTGCTGAACTCATCCAAGATGACAATTGTTGGTTTTGGTAGGAATGCCAGATGGTAGTTGTGAAATTTGTGAGGCTATTCAGTGCTGGGGCTCAAACTTTGGTTGTCCTGTCTTGGAATTCTTGAGAGTGTTAAAAGTAGGCTAGAATGACTAGAGCAGATCTGTACTTGTCTCTTTATAGCACAGGTTTACAATTTTGCTCTTATACCCTTTTCTTTTTCTTCTGCATTTAATATTGATCATAAACCTACTTTTTTTGATAAGTCTTTCTGTTCAGCCTCCAGTGAGCTAAATATTGTAGAAGCAAGCTTGTTCTCAAAAGTAAAATGTAGGGCCTTTTAGGAGTTGCTTTTTGCTGCAACTGCTGTTAGAAAACAACATATTCTGCAGATACCACAGAATGGGAGAGAGACAGAAGCTTGTAACTTTGGGTGTTAGGTTAGGTGGCTTTTTTTTCTTCCCCTACTGCCCTTCTCTCCCTCCCACCCTTTTGCTTCTGAAGAGCTATGAGTCCCGTTAGAGTGGGAAATAAGAAAGGTTGACTATTTAGTTTATTCTTGAAATCAGTTATGAAAGCTAATGTGTCATTCTAGGCAAAATAGAAGCCGATTTCTATTACTTTAATGCTAAAATAGAAGCTGATAACAAGAAGCATCAACCTGGAGGGTTATTAGAAACAAGCTAAGTAACAAGTCTAACAGAATGATCACCAGGTGGCAGGGCTGGTTTTTGTGTGTATGGGTTTTTGTTTGGTTTTGCTTTTGGTTTTGTCTTGGGTCTTTTTAACACTTGAAACATACTTAAGTGCTGGAGGCTTGTATGTAAGCTGTATTGGGTCAGAACAAAGGCCTATCTAGCCCAGGAGAATGTTTCTAGCAGCAGCTGCCATGGTCGGGTATCTAGGGAAGAGTGAAAACAGAGAAAGAATCACAAATCAATGGTCAAAACCAGGGAAGTGCTTATATCTTTATCTGCAAAATTAATTTTGCTTGTCCAGAGTAATATTTGTAGCTTTTAAGTTAGTCATGAGTTTCAGATAAACATGGATTCAACTCTGGTCTATCAGCATCTTGAATGGCATGTTACGAGAAGGTTTGTTATGTCTTGCTCATGATAATGATTTTTCTGAAGGTAGTCTGTACTAGCAGTCTTGGTGTGTGTGAATCTGGAATTTAACAGTCAAAAGGTATCCTTCCTGTGTGTGAATTTGGTTGTTCTTTGTGTCACTTAAAAAAAATATTAAAGATGCAAAAAGCCATAAATCTATTGACAGCTGCTTATGTCTAGGTGTGTTACGAAAGGTAACCAAAATCTAGGTAATTTGAAATACCACTAGAAACTTTTTATAAAAATAGAAAATGTTAATAGAGGGTTTTGAAGTCAGCAATAATTGGTTATCCTCCTCCTGTTTGTACAGGTGAAGATGTCCTCTGCAGGTACTTCAGTAATGAAAGGATACCCCCAATCATTGAAGAAAGCCCCAGCACACAACACCCCCTCTCAAGGCCAGTGTCTGACAAGCATTTAGTGAGGGGAACGGATTATATTCGAGGCAGCAGGTGTTTTATGAATACAGACCTCCACAACAGTGCAACAATTCCTTTTCAAGAGGAAGGTGCTAAAAAATCCTCTGTTACATCATCCACAAAATCTTCTTCCGCAGAGCCCTCGCTGCTGGTCAGTTGGATCACAAGGCTGAAATTGTTGACTCATTGACTATTGTTCACAGGACTGTTACCAAGTGCGTTGGCTCATTGGTCAGACTTCTCTACTTTTCAGCTTAACTCATGCACAGTGACTAATGCGGTGTTCTTTTCCTGGAGAATCTTACATATTTGCCTTTTTGTTTGTGATTTTTTTGATGGATCAGAGGGTTTCATAGTGCAAGGAGGGAAGAAGGATAAGGATCAAGTTCCTCTTCCTGGCCAAAAGCTGAGGGCATTTACTCCCCTGGAAATGAGTAAAATTTCAGTGATAGAGAGGCCACACATGACCTGAAATATGCATAATGACTCAGAGGAATTCAGTGTGTTACCATAAAGTCCAGTGGCACTTCAGTTGTCTGAATGATCGGAGGCTGGTGTGACTGGCTGGGTGTCAGAGTATGTAGAGTCCAGCAAAAGTTGTGTTACTCTCCTGACCAGGAAAGATAAGCAGGGAAATAGCAGTTTCATGCAACTTAGTGATGCTGTTGGAGTACGGCATGAGATCAACCTTGTGAGGAAGATGTAGTAGTGTTGTCGTTCTTTCTCTGATATCCAGAGATCTGAGAAAGTCTTAGGAAGAGAGTTCTCTTATTCAGAGATCTAAGGAAGTTGGACTAATTTAATTATAAATCAATCCAACCTCATATATAATCCATTTTATTGAAAACACAGTACAAATAGCGCTGAACTGCAGTGCTCATCCGTAAAGATATATGGATTTCTACAATGTGCCAAGGAAATGCATCTGTAGAGGTGGTAAAAGAATATATATTTTTTTCCTTAATTGTTTAAGAATGATTTGCTGTTAACCAAAGTGAGCTTTTAAAGACAGTCCTGTTGGACTTACAAGAACTTTTACAGTGGTTCAATTTTTGAATGATGTGTTGTTTTTATGAAAAATATATGCTATGATACATTATAGTTGTAAGACACCTTGCTATTTTCTATATAGCTCAAATTTTTCCCCCTCCAGAATTCTAAAGTAGCCTTGGGTATTTTGGGAGAAAAATAAAACTTGTTTAACAAAAGAAGAGGATATTAAAGAGGTATTGTTTAAAATTGAATGTACATAAGATTGTTAGTATGCAAACAGTTGTGTTTAAAGTAATTTAAATGTTAAATATAGTTGTATATATTTTTTTACACTTAAACAGATACAGTTTGTGCCTTCCTGTCTGTGCTGCTGGGCACAGATAAGTCAAATGAAAAGAAAATGAGAGTCTTCTGTGTATTCCCTGCTAATTATAAGACTGTTTTCGTAGATGATACGTTGCTAACAGCCTTTACTCCTTTGGTCCTGCTGAAAAGAAGTATTTGTATTTAATAATTGGTGGGGAAAGAGGGAGGTTAAATGCTAGTTTGTACTTTGGACTGGGGCAGGAGTCGTATGTCATAACAACAGTGTTAAAAACACACCATAATTCTGGCTGTGAAAATGTGACCATTCTTCTGCAACAAGCTTATGAAGTTGTGCTACAGCCCTGCAGAGACAGGGTGCTAAATTCAGTTCTCAATTATGTTTGATTGTGACTCACTGGTGATTTAGGAGGTGGCTAGTTTGGACCTTTCTGATCAGAAAGCAGATTATATCATGTGTGCTTGTGCCACTCTTCTCCACTCCCTGAGATGGCAGTCTGTGCTAGAGATGTGCCCAAACACAGCTGCAGTGCAGTTGAACCCTAGACCAGTTTGGTCCTGCCTGTGAGAAGAGGGCTGAAACTGCCATATTGTAGGCACTGTGGTGTAGTATAGCCCAGCCCCAAATTGCCTGAACTGTTTTAATTTAAAATCACAGTTACTGACCTAGATTAAAGTCAGAGATGTTGTCTAAACAAGACTTTAAAATGGAACTTTTGTTCATCTTTAATGTCCTGTTTTCCATGGTTTGAAAATGAAGGGGGAAGTATGATGCATATTGATGTGGAAAAAACTATGGATATACTTGGTTTCTTTGGGTTGCACATGGGCACACTTTTAAGACACTGAATAGTTCGCTTCCTTTGTTTGGATAGGTTCTCTAGAAGTTTGATCTAAGAGTAGTGAAATAAGCTTGCCCTAATTTAACAGGTAGCTTTAAATCACTGCAGCTATGAGGAAATTTGTAAGCATTTAGGCAGAAGGAAACTTTCAAAATCTGCTTTGTTGCCTAAATACAAGCTAATCTTCCTCCCCTTGGCCCTGACAAAACAAAACAAAAAACTCCAACAAAAAAACCCACAACCAACCACCCAACCAGCAAATGTTCTCTCCATGTTCATCCTCTCCATGCCCCAATTTCTTAACCATACTGAGTTAAGGTACTGAATTTGACCTTTTAGTCAATCATAAGGGTATCCAGTAGTTGATTGTCCAGGGAAAGAGTTGCCTGGCTCTTATGATCAGGGGAAATGGAGGTACTTTTCTGGAAATTGCTAAGAGTGGTATTGCAGTTTTCCAGAATCACAGAATGGTTGAGCTTGCAAGGGATCTCTGGAGGTCATCTGGTCTAACCCCACTGCTCAGACAGGGCCAGTTGCCCAGGATCATGTCTAGACAGTTGTTTAATACCTCCAAGGATGGAAACTGCACAACCTCCCTGGGCAACCTGTGCCAGTGCCTGGTCACCTTCACAATAAAAAAGTATTTCCTGACATTCAGAGGGAACCTCCTGTGTCTCAGTTAGTGCCCATTGCCTCTGGTCCTGACACCAGGCCCCACTGAAAAGAACCTGGTTCCATCTTCTTTGCACTCTCCCTCCAGGCTGAACAGGCCCAGGTCTCTCAGCACCTCATCTTGGTGTCCCTTTGTTGGACTCTTTCCAGTATATCCATGCCTCTCGTATTGGGGAGCCCAGAACTGGACACAGTACCCCAGGTGTGGCCCCACAAATGTTGAGTAGAGGGAAAGGATCACCTGTCTCAATCTACTGGCAATACTTTGTCTAATGCAGCTGGGCTTCCACTGTAATTTAGTCAAGATAATTGAAAATGCATTCTTGCATGGTTTCTCTATCAAAAAAATAAATAATGTTGGGGGGGGGGGGTTGTTCCTCTTGAGCTTTATCCATCATTTGTAGATGGCACTGAGTTGGGCAGGAGTATTGATTTGCTTGAGGGTAGTAAGGTTCTACAGAGGGATCTGGACAGGCTGGATCAATGGGCCAAGGCCAACTGTATGAGGTTCAACAAGGCCAAGTGCCAGGTCCTGCACCTGGGTCACAACAACCCCATGCAATGCTACAGGCCTGGGGAAGAGTGGCTGGAAAGCCACCCGGCAGAAAAGGACCTGGGGGTGCTGTTTGACAGCTGGCTGAATATGAGCCAGCAGTGAGCCCAGGTGGCTAAGAAGGCCAATGGCATCCTGGCCTGTATCAGAAACAGTGTGGCCAGCAGGAGCAGGGAAGTGATCGTCCCCCTGTACTTGGCACTGGTGAGGCCGCCCCTTGAGTCCTGTGTTCAGTTTTGGGCCCCTCACTACAGGAAAGACATGGAGGTGCTGGAGCGTGTCCAGAGAAGGGCAACGAAGCTGGTGAGGGGCCTGGAGCACAAGTCTTGTGAGGAGCGGTTGAGGGAACTGGGGTTGTTTAGCCTGGAGAAAAGGAGGCTGAGGGGAGACCTTCTCGCTCTCTATAGCTACCTGAAAGGAGGTTGTAGTGAGGTGGGTGCTGGTCTCTTCTGTCAGGTGGCTGGTGATAGGACGAGAGGAAATGGCCTCAAGTAGTGCCAGGGGAGGTTTAGATTGGATATTAGGAAAAATTTCTTGACTGAAAGGGTTGTTAGGCATTGGAACAGGCTGCCCAGGGAAGTGGTGGAGTCATCATCCCTGGAGGTATTTAAAAGATGTGTGCATTGGGTTTGTGTGGCAGGGTTTTGGTAGCAGGGGAGGGGCCACAGGGGTGGCTCCTGTGAGAAGCTGCTAGAAGCTTCCCTAGTTCCAAGTCCGACCCACCTCTGGCCCAGGCCGAGCCCATTGGTGACAGTGGTAGCACCTCTGGGAGAACGGATTTAAGAAGGGAAAAACCTGCAGCGGAGAGAGGAGTGGAATGTGAGAGAAACCCCTATGCAGACAGCAAGGTCAGTGAAGAAGGAGGGGGAGGAGGTGTGCCGGAGGAGGGGATGCCCCTGCAGCCCATGGTGAGACGGCAGGCTGTCACCCTGCAGCCCAGGGAGGTGAGCGGTAGAGCAGATGCCCACCTGCAGACTGTGGAGGAGCCCACACTGGAGCAGGTAGATGCCCCCGAAGAAGGCTGTGACTCTGTGGGAAGCCCACGCTGGAGCAGTCCGTGACTGAAGGACTGCAGCCTGCAGAAAGGACCCACGCTGGAGCAGTTTGTGAGGAACTGCAGCCCGGGGGAAGGACTCACATTGGAGAAGTTCAGAGGATTGTCTTCTGTGCGAGGGACCCCACGCTGGAGCAGGGGAAGAGTGAGGAGTTCTGAAGGGTGAGCAAGCAGCCTCATGGTGGTTTGTTGCTGGCTGGGCTTAAACCATGACAACGTGTAGATGTGGCACTTGGGGACGGGACATAGTTTAGTGGTGGACTTGGCAGTGTTAGGTTTATGGTTGGACTCAATGATCATACAGGTCTTTTCCAACCTAAATGATTCTGTGATTATTGATGGGCTATTGGCCACTGGAGTGTATGCGCGCAGTACAAATATAGCAGAACACAATATACCTGTTTTTGTTGCAAAAGCTATATCCTTACTACTGTGAACTTACCGTGTGCACAGGTAAGCTACCTTGACTTCTTGATACTCTTGTCTGCAAGTACTGCTTACTATGCTGCAAACCTTTTTATGAAATGCATGGTATGTAGGAGTCTTTCTCTGGAAAGCTGGCATTTTATTGGACTTGGCAGAGGGTTTTTTTTCCCCTCTGATTATCAGATGGAAAAGCTCCAATAGCTGTTCTCAATAGTAATAGATAGGCTATTAGGTTGCAGTATGAATTGTAGATATTGGATGCATGTGCTCTTCCCCTGCCCCTCTACCTCTCATAACTCTTTAATGCAGTGACTTCACTTATGGGGGACAAGCAGTTTAACACAGTGACATAAAAAGTGGCCGTATCTCTGTGTTTTGTTTTTTTGGGTTTTTTTTGTTTTTTTTTAAACAGGGGGAGATAAGTGCAGTTGAAAGACTTAGGAGCAGACTCTACTCTTTCCAATATCTATAATCTAGAGCTTTTTGCTTCCTATGCTACTGACACTGATTACTGAAAAGCAAATGCATCAAGAAAACTTAAAAGAACAATAAAATAGATAGCTGTAACTTCAAGCACTTGATAAGGTGAATTAAACACCAGACCCCTTTTTCCTTTGGCTGTATAGCTCTCTGGCATATATAACTTGACCTTCTTCCAAATGTCTGCATCTTTTTAAAGACCTGTTCTGATCTTGCTACACAGGGGTAGCTGTTAAGGTTTTGGCTGCAAGATTTTCCCCTAATATAAACTTTTATCAACTGTTGTTGGGCTTTATGGTTATGCAGTCATCATTCGCTGTAGAAATCTTGATTCAAAGCGAAAAATGACTTAATTGACCCATTTTGTCCCTTTTCCTGAGGGAAAGGAAGAAGGGAATACCTATGGGAGACATGATCATAAATTACGTCAAGTTCAAGGAGACTGTTACTTCCCTTCTCTGCCTGTGTGTGTGTGTGAGGTCTGAAGAAGCTGGAGAAGGCTGTAATTCCATAGCCACCTGCAGCCCAGGTATTCTGAGGGAGGACCACTGCTCCACAGCCCTCCTCTGATCAAGATTATTCTTCAGCAGTATGGGTAACCCTGGCAGCAGGAGCCTCACTTACATCTTCAAGGACCTTCCGGCAGCTGCTTTGCCTATGTATGTCACACCAAAGCTTCTCCTCCATCCTGTGGAGCCTCTGGTCATATGCGGCTCTGAGCGGTGACCACTAAGCAAGGGTGTTTCTTGGCTCAGGTATGCACAAATAATGTCCAAATGATTTTTTTTTTTTTTTTTTTTTTTTACGGAAGAAGGAAGTGTGTAGCTCTTCCTTCTTTTCCTTTATATTTGTTACACGATGTTAATACTAGAAAGGTCTTTCCGAGAACTGATGGAGTAGATGGGGGAGTCAGGCTCTGATCTGCAGAGGGGCTTGGTGTTGCATAGGGAACAAGTGTACTATTGCCACTGGATAATGCAATTAGTTGAATAAGCTGCTGCAGTTGTGTAGCGGCAGCTAATAAGGTCCTACGTTTTCTTTCAAAGAAACACTGAAGTCCCTTACTGCATGAACACCAAATGAGAGGGAAAATGCAAGTACTGGTGTAGGAAGAGAAATAAAGTTGTAAGGAACTGGTAGAAAACAGATCTTTAAAGACAGTTTTTACACTGTTCTATGAAAAGCACTTGGACTTCAGACAGTTTGCTTCCCTATGTGATGCCTGTTCCCTAGCAAAGAATAGAGATTAAACACCCCAGGTTTCTCTGTGCACAATGTGCAATATTAACCAGCTGATGTTTAGCAAATAGCAACACGGCACAGGTCATTTACCACTATCGTTACCATTTGGCTGAAATGCTGCTGTGGGTTTTGGAGAATAGTTTAAAGTGCAGGAAAGACCCATAGCAGTGCGTGTCACAATGTTCCTGACTCTGGTTATTTTTCTTCTTTACAGTAACAGGTCCTGTTAGAAGTTCTAGTGTATGGAGAAGTGTTAAAAATTCAACTTTTTCAGATTGTTCCTTTTGCATTTTAATCTCATTCAGAGAGGGTGAAATCTGTCCTGTGTTTGTGGGATAATTTCTCCTACCCGTCTCTTCTGCTATTCCTACTTTGTACCATGTTAATTGAAAAGTGAGGGGGAACACCTGAAAAGTCTGAACTCCCCAAAACTAGTGCACTTTCTTTGTCCAAGACGTTAAATTTGAAAGATGTTGATAGCTTAACTTCTTAATGTGTATAGTGAATAAGGAGGGTGCTCTATAGTTTAGGGGTAAAAAAA
>VYZV01045306.1:196631-241129 GCA_013401275.1 Pandion haliaetus
AAAAAAAAGGCCCATAGATCTAGGAACAAATCACAGGCAATATCTTTCTGGTTTAATCTGAGAAAAATGTAGGTAACAAGTTAGAAACTGCTATTATGCAGAAACTTGGCTCGTCTCTTGGTATTGAAGGTACATGTATCTGTTAGAACAAAAACTATGCCTAGGTTGACTTCCCTAATGAGTACAACATATGTATCCAGATATCCTGCCATGGTACAGTACTCCACAATACTCTGTCACGGTGGTAAAACAACACAGTTAATTGGAAAAGGCTGTAAAGCCCACAAAAATAAAAAAGAATATTTGGCACTCTTGCACATATGTATAGTGTGGTTTCAGGAATGTGCACTTCAGAAATATTGAGCAGGCTTCTATTTTAGCGTGTAGAGTATTTGCAAGCCAATACCTTGGGTGTTCCCTTACATAACCATTGCGAGAAAATACTATTGTAGATGGTAATGTGCAAGAGGAAATAAGATATAAAAATGAATACTACTGGCTTGTAGAGACAGAGTTCAGGGCAATTCTTCAAGCAATACTTCCTCTAATATTACGGATAATGAAATTAATCAATGTTTGTATTCTAGATGATCAACAGAGGTGGACAGAGTACAGTGAGTGTTATACTAATTTTACACTAATCAATGAACTGATAACCTTTTCTTTCTCCTGAGCAGGGCTTGTTTTAAAAACCGCATACTCTATAAGCTGGGTGCTCACCAAACAGAGTNAATCTAAAACTTAGCCAAACCAGGGAACAGATGGTGAAGACTGGCTTTGTAGTTGGAGAAGATAAAGAATTTTCTTTTTGTAAAAAATAACTTCTTTGTCCAAATCTTATGTCCTGTTTTATTACATTGCCAACAGGCAGTCTTCACAAACTGCTGTATACCTGCAGCCACATCCTGCATAGACCAAGGTAAACCCCTCCTCGGGCTTTAACTTGGATCTTGATGATAAATTCAGCTCAAACCTTTTTTTGAGATTTCAGTTCCTCAGGATCTTTTTCTGCATTCATCAGTCAAATTTTGGAGTCTCTTATGTATGATCTGGGCAGCAAGACTCTTGTGTGCGTGCGTTCTCAGAACTGCCTTTGCCAGCAGGATTGGTATCTTGGAGGAGGGTGGGTGCTGGCTTGTGCTTGTGGTTTCTGCACTTCTCCAAGTACTTCTTCCCCCGACTTCTACTGTACGTCCTAGTGCACCATCTCAGGGTGTGTTAGAAATGCTTGTGTCCTATTGGAAAGAAATGTTGGGTCCTTTGGAATAAGCTGACTTTGTCCTGGTGTACAACTGTGGCTTTTCTTCTCTTTAGTCTGAGTATTCCTTTGCGCATGCTGTGGTTATGAAGCACGCGCTTTTTGTGGCCATCACGTAGAAATGCTTTTGTCACCTTGAACTGTTGGGTTTTATAGTGGACAAGAGCTCTCGAGAAAGCCATCGACTTAAACTAAAATGTAGTAAGAGCACTCCAAAAAGACTCAGAAGAGGGGCTGGGCTAAGCTGAATGTATGGGTCTGTGTTGCATTGAGTCGAACAGTTTCAGCTGTGTAGCAGTAACTCCACAGAGAAAACAACCCACACAAGTGCTACATGCCCATTTGTGTCTACTGCTACATTTGTGTGGTGCTGGAATATGAAACAAGGGCAGTCACTCAAAGTAGTTATATATAGTTCACGCATGGCACTTGAGCTATAAGATGCATGACAAAAGCAGTCAAGAGCTGCTGTCAATATATAACTTCACCAAATTCTACTGCCTACGCTGCTGCTGCATCAGTTTAAAATAGTAACCCCTCTTTATCCTGTTGCCTGCACAATGCGAACCCAGCTTTCTGGCAAGTGTATAACCATTGGTTTTGCCTTCTTGTGATACTTGGTAACTGCTGGTGAGATTGTGTCATTCCTACAGGGCCTCATGCAGTGGTCCAAAAGCTTAGTTAGTTTGGGTTACTCTGGACTCAGCCCAGAAGTGGAAAGTCAGATTTAAAAACGATATTGCTGGGCTGATACCACTTGGAGTTGGGCTTTTTTTTTTATACATACTAACTATGAAACAGGCAGGAGTTGTCTGTTGCACATAATTTGCCTGGAGGAAGAAAAATGAGGATTACATATTTGCTGGAGGGAGAAAACCCAGACCTTTGGGTGTCCTCCAGTTCCTGCCAGTGGGAGAAATGTGTTTGTTTTAGCATGACATAGAATAGATATAAACATTTCTTTTTAAACCTCGCTGTGTGGCCACCTCAGTTGTTCAGGGTGATGTAAGCCACTGACTTTCCCCCCCTAAGTGGTTGTGGAGTTAACCTGCTATATTTTTGGGGGAGAGGGCAAGGATATCTTTGCTTAGGTGATTACGTGATTTGTGAACTGGGTATGGAGATGGAGGAATTAACCATAAAACAAATGCTGGACAGTGCTGGTTTCCAGGGAGAATCCTTGGGGTCAGTTTGTGATTGCAATTTCTGTTTGTTCCCCGGGCTCCGGTGAGGATGAACGTTCACCACACACTGTGGCAGATTAGCAAGCTAGGCAGCAGCCAAAGAATCAGAGGACAACCCAGTCCGATTCACCGTGCCACTTTCAGCAAGGTGGCTTAGCTGCTTGTTTCGTGTGGGTTTTGTGGGTTTTTTTTGGTTGGTTGTGTGGGGTTTTTTGGTTTGGTTGTTGGTTTCCTCCCCCCCCACCCCGTAACTGTAGCCCTCTCTCAGTACGGATGGGCCAGAGTAGGAACTGTTGAAATGTACCTGTGGAACAAACCTGATGAGATCCTGATGAAGCAGTGGGCTGCGCTTGCTGCCGGCGCTCAGCTGCTGTGCATTTTGATGTAGTCTGGGGGTGCCTTTGCAGGTAATGAGCCTCAGACCCTTGTGACCTTCGCTTAGAGGCTTTTTTTTGTTCGGGAAATACTTACTGAGAGCTATAGCAAATGCCATGGTGTCAACTGATATATGTATTTCATGGTTTTTCCAAGTAATTGCATGCTTCTCGGTGCTACTTACTAACGTGCTTCCCTCTTCAATCCCCCATTAGCTATTTCTAGTGCAAATGCTTCGAATGAAATCCTCACATATTTTCAGTGAAAATATTAATAATGCCAAATAGTCACAAATGGGCTGTGAAGTTTTGTCTGTAACCTGTAAAGAAATAAACAAAAATCAAACCAAAACAAATAAAACACAAGAAACCTTCTTTCTACCTTATGAATGATAACTTCATGAATGATAATAAATAATAATGAAACTAAGGATTTTCACCCAGGTGAAATTATCAGCCAAACTGTAGTGGCTGCATCTTGGGCGATTTATTTGATTTTATGACATGATAGTGGGAAGTGAGGGCTATAGTTCAGGTATTGTAGATACTTGTAGAGCAACTGTGGTGTTTACATTTCTCTCCATAGAATTTGAACAAAGGCTTTCTTAAGCATAATGCAACTCTAGCTGAGACAGCCTTCCCCAAGCCCACTGAGCATCCCACTGAACACGCAGAAGTCTTAATACCTTCTGGCACAGCTTTTGACCATTTATTTTTAGTGGGAAGTTGGTGTAAGTTGCTGTAAGTGAGTAGAATGAGAAAAAAATAAATGATCCCCAAAATGAATTATTTCCCTTTCCCTACTTACTTCTTCCTCTCTGATCTCCTCCTCCCTACATTAAGGCCAAGGGACTTTCCAGGAATTTATTGCACAAACAAACAGATATAAAGCTTTTAATATTTATAGCATAATCTAGTTTGTTTTGTTGTCCGAGATAACTCTGACCAAAACTTTCCAGTAAAAATAGCCCTGCCGGCAAGACAGTATTTCCAGGCTCTGGATTCACATAAGAATTCCTCTCTGCTTAGTAAACTGTTGGCTTAGACTCTGCATTGAAGCTGCTTAGACCACCCCAAGCAGTCCTTGGCCCTTTAGCTCCAACCGCATCAGGTTCTTATCACTGGAGAGGAAGAAAGGTCTGTTTTTTTCTCCTTGCTCGGAGTTTTGTAACTCGAGATTCACAGGTCCTGTTGGAGAGATGGGTGCGGACCTACCACACAGGTCTCCTGCCCTTTCCTGCCTCCCCCTTTCCTGCTGTCTGTGCATTTGCTCGGGAGGATGGAGGGATGAGAGGGAGCCCAGCAGCTAAACCAGCAGTCCCTCTCTTCTCTTCCTCCTGCTCAGGAGCTGAATGATAGGCCTGTGGTTCAGCTCTCAAAATACAAATTTAGAAAGTTTTTGGTTGCAGAAGTGATGAGTAATAGTTCATGTGGCTTGGGTTTTTTTTGTTTAGAAGTAATAAACTCAAAGGCAGAAAGTACAAATGTTTAGGATCGAGTGCACCCAACTGTTTCCCAGTCTGAAGGCTTGCCTGTGATGGTGCCAGTGTGGCTGGGCATTAACCCTTGAAGCAGCAGGCCACTAGTGAGCTCTGTGGCCCCCTCTCCTGCTGTCACTTGGGGGCTGCTCTGTGACTTTTTTTCAGGGATGGGCTGGTTTTTTACTGAAGGCATCCACACTGACAGCTTCCTGCTGCCCTGTAGTCATTGGCTGTGTGGTGTCCTGTGGTGAATAACCTGCACTTGATTGCTCTGACTGTGGTCCCGATGAGCTGTAGGTCAGAACTAGCTTATGAGTATACTTGAACAGCAAATGAATCTGGGACTAGAAAACTAAAAACCAGCATAAAAGGCTAATGTGATGAGATACCAGAGTTATTCTTTGATTTGCAAAGCTTGTTTTCCTGTGGAAGCGTGGGAATGGGGGATGATGTGTCCTGCAGCACGGTGTTAATGCATAGGTAATGCAAGGGAGCCATTATTTAAAAAACAAAGAAGGTTTGGCAGTGTATGAGCTCCTCATATGGCATGGGTGTGATTCACCTAGTGCTGCACAGAAAGGCCTTTATTAAAGCAAAGTAGGCAAGTAAGCTGGCCTTGTCTGGGAGAGACTGTAAAGTGAGGTACTGAGGCAGATACTCGGGGGTACTCATGCGTGGGTGACCCTGGCCACAAGAAATGCATTTGACTTGCTACTGACTGGAGTTTGCTGTTGTGCTTGGGATGGATATGGTCTGTGTGTGGGGAATAAAGCCTCTAGCAGGATATGGAAGAGGCTCAGGTTTCAGTATCATGACTCATTTTCCCAGTGTTTGATAAAAGAGGGGGGAGTGTGATGGGAAGCTGTGAGGAGAAGTACTCCCGTTGCTATCAAGAAATGACAAGGAATGAAAAAGCCATCACCAGAAATTTGAAGTTCAGAAAACCTGAACCACCCCTGGTAACTGAAAAACATGACATCTCCCATAGCTCACTCCTGCAAATGTAGATTTTTTTTTTTTTTTTTTTGTCTAGTTTCTAATGAAGTGTTTGACACGCTTTCAAAATGCAGATTTCAGGTACCCTCTGGTCTCACACAGTGCTTGCTGCTCGCATAGCTGGGTGTGATCGGAGACATCTTGGCGAGGGTGGGTGAGTCTGGCAGTGTTGACTCGGGGCAGGAGCTGCAAGGTGAGAGCTGCACCAGCCTGACTAGTTTGATCCGAGCTCTTCGGGTTGCACGTACATAACATGTAGACATCTTAAAATGAAGTGAAAGTCAGTTATAAAAACACAGAAACAAACAAAAGCCATTAGTGGAAGAAGAGATGCTGCCAAAGCATGATTTTTCTGGTTGCTTTCCAGTACTCTTACCTAACTTACACCCATAAGACAAAATCCCAGGTGTTGCCCTGATGGAAAAGGGCACACTAGGTGACCCCAAGTGCTTCTTTCTGTTGATCAAAGCACCAGGCCAAGCAACATTTCTGTTATTTTTCTCTAGGTCTTGAGTGACTTCCAGCGATGACCAGTCCATTCAATCTGTTGCCACCTTTTCCCTTTGCTTAAGCAAAGTGTCCCGTGGTGGCATGGGTGCTGCATGTGCACTTGGGCAACAGTTGTGTGTTCCTCTAGAAGGCTCCAGTTTGGCTGCCCTTGCCGAGCACCTGGGGTGCTTTCTGCATTATCACACTTGTGTGCCTGCAGAAGGCAGTGTTGTGTTCAACAGCTTTTATACTCTAGGATAAATAAGCATTTCTCCCGCTAAGTAAACGGGGCTTGTCTGGCAAGAGTTTCTGGCTGAAGCAGCACTAGGTCTGATTCTTCTTTTTACTTTGTGTCAAATCTGTTTGGTTTATTAGAGCCACTTCTGATTTATGGCTGCAGGAGTGAAATGAAAATAGGATCTTGTTGATGAAGAGGATTCAAGTGAACATTTGAACAACTGAGAAAAGGCCAAGGAAATTAGAGAAGTGAGAACAGGCACTATTCTTTCATCTTTGAGCGGTGCTAAACCAAAAAGATACCAAGTAAACATGTATGAGTTTTGCACTTGTGTGTGGTTTTTTTTTCTCTTAGCCTACTGTCTGGAAACTTTTAGTATTTTTTTTCTTCTACAAGTTTCTAGACAATGAGAGTACCTTGAACTTTCAAAATGTAGCTGCAGGTAACTTTGTGGCACATGTAAGATCAAGCTGCTGCTTGTTGTGCTGTTGTATCTGGGAGAGCAGACTGTTTGCAACATCTGGCTTTTCTGTTCCTTCCCAGCCCTCCCACTCTAAACCCAATGCACATCACATCAGGTGGCTTTCAAAATCATGAGCTTGTCACTAGATCCTCTTTTCACTGGTGCAACTTTTGAGAACAATATAAAATGGATTTTTAAAGGCTGGAGATACTGCAGTATATAAGCACAGGTAGATGTAATTATTAATAGGTTTGAGAACCGGAGCTCTTGTAAGGTAACGGATACACTGCTGCATTTTAGATGAAAAGTTGTTCTTCAAATAGAAATTGTGTTGATATGTACTTGGACTATTAATTACGCGTTTGATTCAGAAATGCACAAAGCACCATTTGTGTGCAATTTCAGTAAAGTTCACGTGGAAAAGCTGAATCATCCAAGCCATCTGAATGATGCACACTATTCGGTGGTTGTTTTCTTCAGCAGGCAGCTGGTGATCTCTCTTCCTCTATTCGGGGCGGGGGAAGAAAAGGAAGACGGGAAGGAGTCTCCGTAGGGGGGGAGCCCTCTTGGTTCATATGTGCAAACTTTACGATTCTCCTGAGATCTCTAGATTTGTGGTAAGTTAAAACTATATTCAGAAGATTGAAGAGACAATATATATATTACAACTAGGTTATAAAGTGTTTTTATTTTAAAGTAGTAATGCTTTATACACTTTTCAGGCATGATTTGCTTAGTGTAAGTTATGTTTCGAGCAGTGCTTCATGGGGAGGACATGGGAGTTGTGCTAGGGCTGAGGATCCTTGACTGGGTGGCTTCCATGTCTCCTGCTCCCCTCTCGAAATCAGAAGGTGAACTGTGAGACTTGGTGCCTCTCAGCCACCAGGCAGAAAATGGTAACTCGACTTACCTCTTGTGCTGTCTAAGTTTTAAGTGTACAACATAATTTACATGTCTACCTACGTAAGCTCAAGGTAGTGAAGGGCTGTTTAATGCTAGAAAAACTCCCAGCTAAGGAGAGGGACACACAGGTGATAGGGGTGGGGGGGAGCAGTAGTTTTGCAGACACCCCCCCCACTCATTCCCTGCAGCTGCATCTTTAGTTTTCCACATATAAGATGTATCTGGTTTTCTGTGGGATATTTTGTTTACATTGACATTGGCAAAAAAATTAACTTTTTTTATGCTCTATCCCTTTATTACAGTCTGTCTTATCTATTTAGATCATAGGAGTTTTTTGTAGCAAGCCATTACTTACAGTTGTAACTTCCTGAGCTTGCTGGGCCAGTGATTTAATTGGCCTCTAGGCACTTTCGTACTAAATCGTAACAATACATTTCAAAAGGCCTGAAGAGCAGCAGCATGGAAAAAAACAACACAAAGAAGCTTTGCTCTGAGTTCTTGTTGGCTCGATGATTCTCCCCCCCNTCCTCTTTTGAGGCTATACCAAACTCTGTCTGTATGAATAATAATCTGCCTGGGAAAGGATGATAAATTGCTTGTATTTCTAACCAGCACAGAAGAGAAGAAAGGATTGGGGCTTTTGGTCTCAGCAGGTTCTTTGACAGTCTCTCATTGACTGTGCTGGAGGGGTACTTCCATTCCTTTTGGTGACTGTCATTTTAGGGCTGGCAGTGCCTGTCACATAACCTGAAGTACTCAGCACAGCAGGTAGTTCTAATGGGGGGGCAACAGCCCCCTTATAGGGCTCTTTGTTTAGAAAACATTGGCCTTTGAGGAAATGTTAAATAAAATGATGCTGCATAGTCCTAAGAAGAAGTGCCTGAATTGGTGTCATAAGAACAAACATGATAAAGATTTATGTAAGAAATTTATAGGACAGATTTTTATGGGACAAGAGACAATAGGCTTAAATTACAGCATGGAGCTTGAAGTTGGTAGAAAAACCTAATGTCAAGGAGAGTTAAGCGCTGGTTTAGGCTGCTGAAGGAAGCTGTGGAACCTCCATTATTTGGTGTCTTTAAGAACAGGTTAGACAGCCTCTGTCAGGAATAGCCCAAGTATAATTGATCCTGCTGGGAGGGACAGACTTCTCTTGATGTCTCTTTCCAACCATATGAATCTGCAGAGATGTGAGTAGGCTGTATATAATTGCATCCTGGTAGAGTTCATCGAGTGCTTTCAGGTCGTTCTGGATAACAGCCACCATATGCATTTCAAATCACTATGACCCAAGTGAAGTTTTGAGGTTTAAAGGAGCCTGAAGCAATTGAATGAATGCATGAGAAGATTCAGTTCAGTGGCACCATACAGGAAAAAAGGACAGCGAGCAGTAACATACAAAAGCAGTGCTTTAGCAGTTTTGTAGTTATCTAAAATAAAGTTGTCATCTTCTGCAATTATCATTGTCATTCATTCAGTCAAGGCGCTTGCAGAACACTGGAAAAACGTAGTTATTTATTTTGAAGAGCTACGCATTTTTTTTCTCCTTAAAAGGAAAGTATTAAGGATGGTGCTGCACTTCTGAGTCTTCAAGGGAAAGCATATTGATGGCTCTAAAAGATATTTTAGTCTTTGAAAACCAAACCAACAGATATACAAAATCTACTCTTTTATATTGCTTCCTTTGGTATGATAGAGTTGAAAAACCTCCCCTCCGCCCCGTTCCTATTGTAATCTTTAATTTTTTAACAATTAAATAAATTACGGATAGGCAGGGGAGCTCAGTGCTTATGGAAGTAGCTTGTTTCTGTATATAAGTTCCTTGTTAAAACAAGCTCTGAAGCAAAAAAGTACCTACCGTCATCTTCTTCCAACCAATGGGTGGCCCAGGGATAAGAGCTTTGTGGGGAGACATAGTGATGACATTATACTGAGAAATTAATTTCCCACACAGTGCAAGTCGTCAGTGGCCAGAGTCTCCAGAAAGCAGCACCAGATGCCCTGAATATTTTGGTATGCAAGTCTGTAGAAAGCTCCAAAGAGGAGGAAGTGAAAGAACAGTGACAAGTCTCTTGCAAGAAATTTTAGAGATGTGGGACTTCATTTGCACCCGAGTACGACAGCTCTCTTTGGCAAAGAGCATGGTGGGAAGTGGGATAGACTGTGTCTTTTATACCACTCAAAGGACTGAGCCATCTGCTTTTCCATGTCATCACTGAACACTGTCTGGTCTGCTGTCTTTATCTCTTCTATGGACTATTCATTCTTTCCGTAAGTAACACATGTGCTTCTTCAGGCCTGTCACTATTACCCTCACTGTGATTCAATGCACATGTAAAGACAGTAGTTATTTTAGGAAGCAATAGCTGAGTCTGTGCATCAGATTCCAAGATACGTTCTTGGGCAAGTTTTCAGATAATCCATTTATATGTAATTAAAGTGCTTTGAAGATATAAAGTATCATGGTACTGATAAATACTGATTAGTCATGCAAATAAATGGAAATATTTTAATTAGGGCAATTTCAACATGACTCGTACCATGCAAAAGAGCCTATATAAACCTATTAAATCGGTAATTTATTAGTGGGAACAACCTGTGATTAAGTGTTGTGTTTTAATTTTTTTTGGGGGGGTGAATAATACACATAGCAAAGTAGCAATGCAAGAGAATAACAATCTGATAAGCTAAAAACCAATAACTAATAACCTCTGTTTTTCAAAGTGTGCAGAAAGCTACAAATGAGATATCTGTATCTCCATCTCTGCTTGAGCCACAGTACAACTCTGAGTAGGTTGGGGGTGCTCGGACAGTTACTGCCTAAAATGTGGCAGCTTTGCCAGCTGGTTGCTATTTGAATCTACTTACATGTCCTGTGGTGCTATAGCAGTTTTGTTCTAGGATTTACCATCACTCTTCTGCCAGGACCCTTCTTTCTTGCAAAGTCTATTTTGTTTGGGGTTTTTTTTTTTTTTTTTTGGGTGATCTGCTAGCATCCTGACTGGGTGTAACAGCAAGAGGCTAGAGCATGTGCCACGAGGCTTTCTTGTATTACATAGGAGATGTGTATCAAATGTTGCTAAGTCATTTTGTATCTACTTCGTAGTCACTTTTGCGTGCGTGTACAATTACATGTAAGGTGAACAGAAATGGAGGGCTGGGATCAAGGTATTGTGTTATGCTATACATGTTCAGGAAGGCTTTGGGGAGTTAGAGCCAGATCTTTCACGTTCTTGAATGTGGTTGCACCCTACGCTTTGCTTCCCTTGGAAAGCAGGATCAGGTACCGCTGTGATGAGGAATGGATCAGAATATCAGCCTATTGTTATTGATATGTGTGTGTTTATCACCTTTTACAGTATATCTGGGCAGTGTAAGTGATGAATGTTTGATGGACTATGGCAATACATTCATGAAATTATTCCTTGTCTTTTTGTTTCTAGTGCCAGGACTTGTTTATAGTGGAGTGAGCCAGAGTTCAATTAACCTCCAATTAAAAATCAGGTGAAGCAACAGTTTACGTCATGGTAAACACAATGTAGTGCCTCAATTTACCGTCTGCCAGTTAGTCACAACATCCACAGTCTATTTAAATTATGAATAAAAGGAAAAGGCTTAATGTAAAGTGAATCTTCCAGTCTGGCTTCCTAGTTTCAGCGGGATTTGCCTGAGCTTTATGAGTGCATTTTCATGTGTTTGTCTGCAGGTACATGTGTATATACCCAGGTAATTTGGAATCCTGCCTGAATTTAAACTACTCATCTATAATATTTATCAGAGATGGAATGGCAGGACTTGTCAGCTCTGTCTTTCAGGGTCACTCCTTCACCTTTGTTGCAATCCTTTCCAAAGAGCTTAGACTTATAAACTACAGTCAAGGCACAGGGGTCTGTCAGTTGCTACACTTCCCTGTCCCTACAGCAAGTCGACTCTCTTACCTAGAAAAGGGGTAAAACCAGGCTCAAGTGAAAGCTTTAATGATGCAGTTCATGTGTAACTTGCAACTTTATGCCTGTACGAGAGGTATATTTCTCTTGATGTTGGTTTTTTTTTTTAAACTGAGAATATACAATAAATTTTCACAATCACTGAAGTTGTGATGCCTACTGAGTAGGTATTTAAATTTTTTTTATGGCTGTCTACACAAAGTTCAGTGCAAAGCATCTTGTTAATGATTGCTATTCTCTTTCTAGCATAAGGGTTACACTCCAAGTGCATCTGTGTCTCTCTGCCTTTAAAAAGAGGTCAAACTGACATTTAGAGTTGTGCTTTGAAAAAACTGCTCTGACTTCATGACCTTTCTAAAACTGGTGTTCTCTGCCTTTTAAATAGGGACTTTCACGTGAAGGAATTTACAACAGATTTTCCTCTCAATCCTTCACACTTACATCCTGGCTTCATTCCAGATTGTAGAAACTAGATTTGTAATTGCCTTATTTACAAGGTAGGGTTTCCCCCCTTCCTTGTTTGCTTAACTTGACAGGTTGTAGACTATCAGGCGCCACCTGACCTTTTTAAAAAAATGTTTTATTTCAATTCCTTTTGTATTAAAGATGAATTTATTTTCTTGAGAAACCCTCATCGGAATGAAGAGAAAAAGTGGATTATTCTGGATTAAATTTGTAATACCAGAGACTGTGTGAAATTGTGGGTTTACCAGAATGGGAGAAACTAGATTAAAGTTGTGCTCGGTTTTATTAGCAGAGAATTTAACTTAAAATTCCTGGTTTGTTTTTCCCATGAATTTGCAGATTTGGATAAAATTTGCATAAACCAGTTGTCTGAATTTCCATTCAGAGTTTAAAACAAGACTCAAACATGGTAAATGTTTCGGGGAACAAAATACCCCAAATGCCTTCTGGCTTGAGACTGGATTATTTATTTATTTTTATTTATTTTTGCCTTCAGCCTCTGCTTCTTTGTTATCTGACTGGCACTAGGAGCCTGTAGCACAACTGGGAGGGACACACAGCCAGCACAGGGACACTCGTTGGGAAGATTTGTGCATTCAGGACACGCTTAAGCCTTTCTGTCCCAAACATGCCATCATGTGCCCTTCTGCCTCCTTGCTGCCCAAAACAGCTCCTTGTCAGTACCTTCCTCTTCCCAATCACCCTATCAGCAGATCCTGGGCCCAGCATTTCCCTTAGGAAGAGGTAGTTGATGGGTGAGAGAGGGTGTAGTTCAGAGTTTGTTTTGGGACCAATGGGCTATAAGGAAGCTCTTGAGTGAGCTGGTTGTCCTCCCAGTATCTGTGGTTCTCTACTGGACTCCTCCCAGTGCAGGAAAGGGCTGCAGCAGTGCCAGGTCCTGCTCAGGAGGGTGGAAGTGGAGGAGGAATGGTGCCTCCTCTTTGCTGTGGTAGGGACTGGACCATGGCTGGAAGAGCTGGGGTGTCTGATTACCCTGTTGTGCCAGGAGCACTGGGTGTTGCTGAAGATCCCTGAGGAGGACTATAGATTACAGCAAGGAGGAAGATACCCCACACCAAAGCATGTTTGATGTCTGCAGAGTCTATCCACACAGCACCATCATTGTGCAAGGTGAAAGCAGGCGCAGTGGTACCTCTGAGACTGGCACCAAGTGACTTCCCAGCATTGGTGCCCTGAGGCATTTGTGCCTGTGGCCCTAGTCAGGAGGTCTGTTTGAGAAAGATCTTTCTCTTGGATGCAATACTCTTTGGTGCTCACCTGCTGGAGTCTCCTCACCCTGCCCCCTTCACAGAGCATATGAGGACATCAGAGGTACAGCTGGAGACATCTGGTGCTTTTCTGCAAACTGCAGCATCTTGTGTTGGTAACCCTGGCAGATCATACATCAGTCTCTGCTGGTTTTAGCCAAAATAGGAACTTCTCTGTGAATGTGCAGACAGTGACTATCAAAATGTGTATTATTTATACAGCATATTCTCTTATCACTTTCTCCGGATTTATTTCAAATGGATCCATGCAAAAAGCTAGCGCTCATCTGGAATTTCTGACCATGTTTTGTTGCTCTATTATTTAACTTTTCTATCATTTAACTTTTTTTTTTCAAATATCACTGTGTGTGCAGATGGCGCTTGCAGTCTCACTGGTTGGGCAAGTCAACCTTTTATCTGTATGACTGCTGTAGGAGAGCACAACAGTAAATATCCAGCTAGCTGGGCTGCTGAGGAGTTGTCAGTGGTGACTAGCACTGGTTGGAGTTTCTGGTCTGCTCAGCCTTCTCTTTTGTTTTATCTCAAATAGTTTGTGAAGAGATTCTGAATCCTACAAATTGACTTGTTTGTAACAGTGCGACGAGAAGGTCGTGTATAATAGCCTGGTGTACAAGTCCTTCGGAAACTGTTTGCTTCCATGGTTTCCTATTTGTTATTTGTGGCATTTGACTGCCTGGCTGAGCTGTGTGGGTCCCTCTGCTCCCTGACAAACTTCTGCAGTGGGAGAAAGATGATTTATTGTCCTCTGTGGATGAATACGGGTATTCATACAAAGCACTGACCGTCCAGTCATGCACATAAATACAAAATCCATTCAAGATGATGATAATGAAAAAAGAACATACGTAAGTCGAATAGATCATCTTCTGTAAATCCAGATAATAGTGAAGTCTGTAGAATCTATTTAATTTAGACACTTGTCCTGCAAGCATTTATCAGCATATGAATATATTTATGTAGTATTGTTGACTTAGAGGACTGCTTGAGTTTATAAGATTAGTCCAAAGGCTATGAAATACCCAGAGTCTTTTTGTTAAATCTCATCTATTTTAATGTGTTACCATCTTCAGGCTGTGGTCATATGTATTTTGTATTTCATAGGCAGGGGAAGGCTATCCCAGAGGTGAATAGCTGTTAAATGGGAATTTACAAGTTGTGAGCACAGGTCCCAGGGCTGCTACAGCCTGCCTGCCATCTTGCATCTGGGCAGTAGGAAAAGGGAAGTCACAGTAGAGAAAGTAATGCTTAGCTCTCGTATTACGAAGTCTTATAAGAGTGAATACTTTCAAAACTGTGAGGCAATCAAGAACTAGCCATGGCTCTTTATATTTCCTATTTGGGGTCAACAGGGTGACTGACATTTGATAGTGCATGTAGCTTATTGCAAGGTTCGTGTGTGAGACTTCTTATAAATGCCTTCAGGTTTTCCATCAGGAATAAAACTGAGAATGACTTGTTTGGCCTCATCCACAAACTAAACCAACCAAAGAAAAAGGGCTTTAGAGCTAAATGACTGTTTAAAACCACTCTGGTAGACAAGATTGAATTTATTAGAATTTTTTTTTTTTTTAAAAAGTGTGTATATGCTAAATACCATTGTAATGAATGTTGGTAATCATTTATAACTATACTCCTTTTTGATACATTGAAGACTTGTAAGCTGTGGGCTCTCAGTAGACACTGAGCAGGAGAATGATGCTCATTCTTGCATCATCATTGCTGTTGAACTGACTGAAATGTGAAAGTCCAGATGTCTTTTTAGGGGATAGTCTCATGCTTTATCATGTACATGTGTATTATCAGAATTCTCGTTTGAATTGATTCCATGCCAGTGAAAAATATTCTATAGTCAAGTTGCAATGGGAACCTCGATACAATGAATAACAAGAGAAGAACTTGAAGGGAAAGAATGAGAACAGGAAGTCTAATCTTCAGCTTTTCTATATATAGAAAACACCTCAAGGGTAAGCACATACTGTTTTGTATAAATACATTTAAAAAGTGTTTTGTAGGCACATATTTTCAATGTGTTTGTCATGATCGGAAACACATGTAGATTCTGAAAAATTATGTGAAGCATGCAGAGCCCTTGCTCATGCACATAAGTAAAAGCTATGCACAGTGTATACGTGTGTAAATGTTTAGCTGGAAGAACAGCCACATGAGAACTACTGCAGAACCACCCCCAAGTCAGGAAGCCACAAATTATAGGTCTGAAATTTACCACACTGGCATGTCTACGTAAATAAAACCAACTGGAAAGATACGAGGGAGGAAAAATGCATTTACAAATAGTATTAGATTAGAGAAGAAGAAAAATGCTAAACCCTTTTCTTGGCTCTAATCAGAAGGCAGGAGGATTATTACAGGCAGGAGCTTGCAGACTTCAGCTAAACAACTTCCCGGCTCGGAGTTTGAGTCTTGATTTTTATTTACGTGTATGCATACAATCAAGGCTTTACAGATAATCATTATTTTGATAGAGGCCAAGAGGGGGCATGGTTGGATTTGATTTTTCCTTTTCCAGGAACGATGCCATCATCTTACTCCCTCTTTATCTTTGCCAAGTATTTGGGACAGGGTGATGTCATCTTCTTTATCTACCTAGTATCTACTATGATGAGGCCTTGATCCTGACCAAGGGTGTTGGCTGTTTCATGAATGTTGAATTGGGAAGCAGCCATAGGGATCCTGAATTTCTATTGCAGACAGCAACACTTCAGCTAGAGTAAATACAACTGATACTTGTAAAACCACCGAGACAACAGCTAGTTGTCACAAGGCCTTATACAGGCATTGGTACATCAGTCCTCCTACCCTTAGCCTATGCCAGAGCAAGCTCTCAGAGCTTCTCTCCCTGCTCAGTTGTCACACTTGCAACTCAAACTTGGCTGCAGCTGGGCTGCTGGAGGCTTGGAAAAAGTAGCTGCTAGGAACAACCGGTTGCTTGTCAGACCCAGGTGTTCCTGGAGCTGGACTAAGGACAGCAGGTAAAATACAGTCCTTTGAACTGAAGAGTATAAAAAGGGGATGTCACTAAGTCTGAGGAAAGCAAAGCAAAGCAACCGTGTACGTTTGTCTGGAGTTGTCTTTTCCTTCTGTCTCTCTGAGGAGAATCGCTGAGCAGAGGTGTAATTGTCTGTGATGTGGAGCATCCCCACGTGGTAGAGAAAGTCTGGCGCTCACCTCACCTCCTGGTTGGGTCTGGGAGGTCTGTAGCACAACTGGTGAGAATACAGCAAGGACCACTGCTATTCCTCATGCAGACTTCTTGGCACTTTGTCCACGTCCTCTCCTTCACCAGCTTGGAGGATGTAAGGGAAGAGGAAGAGAAGTGAAAGCATTAGGTAAGTTGGGGAAAATCCCTTATTATCTAGCAATGTCTGGAGCTTTTAAATAGGGGGGATAAAAGCAAGCGTTTTCTCGAGACCACATGCCGTGAAACTAGAATTGAACACACAGGTTCAGCTCCATCACCTGGCTTCTCTGGAAAGGAAATATGAGGAGTTTATCCTGTAAGTGCCTGCAAGCTGGAGGCTTGGTGTAGGGAACTCTCTTGTTACAGGAGAAGGATCGGTATGTTTAGAAAGTTTAGTTTTAACCTTAGGCTCTGCTGTCAGAGATCATAAGCGGAAGCTGTATATAACCCTAAGGAAAATGACTGTCAAGAATGCGTCAGCATTAATGTTATGTGGTAGCTCCTGGGAACTGGAGCGCTGGTAGCACCTGGACCAGAGGTGTTTCTGTGAGAGGGTACCTCCTCTTCTCTCACCAAGAGCTGACTTCTGTGTCACTGTAGCTATGGTATTGTCACCAGCTTTATTAACTTAAAATCAAGACCATTTGATCAGCAAGTAGTCGTCTTTGCATCTTTTTATTTCCTCTGGTTGAAAGGCTAACTGCTGCTATTAATAAGGTAGAATGATCTTGACTGGTGTCTAATAACAAATACTTGCTTTGGGTGGTACGTGGGCACTGCAGTCCCCACAGCTGGGGAGTCAAAATTCCCTATAGCGTTTAGTGGATTTTTGTCTGCTCTTCGCAATGGTTCCATCTGCAGGAGGGAACAGACATCGCTTTCCTTGGGTGATTTCGGGAACCGAGATGGAGGTAAGCCAAATTTGCTGAGCACTGCAAAGCAAATGGGGGAATGGAAAGCCCTTGAATTGTAAACTAGTGCTTTTCTACAGCTTGACTGTCTTCCATGCTGTCAATCTCTTAACTATTCAGTGGCTGTGGATCATTCAGTAGTACGTGGTGGTTGTTACTACCAGTTATTCAGTCCTTGAAATTACCTCTGCTTGAGAGGGTTCCTGTGCCTGCAGAGAATTTGTCTGAACCATATTTAATGAAGAACATGAAAAACTTAAGTGTGCAAATTAGCACTGAGAAAAACCTCTGGTTGGCTATTTCTTTGTCCAGAATTAATTTTGATTTTCTGTTAAGACTTTTAGTCACCACTTTGATCAGTTTGGAGTGATTGCACTTTCTCTTTTTGTTAATACAAGTGGTCAGGGTCTAAATCTGATTTCTGTTGAATTTTCCTTGATTAGAATGCACACAGTTCTCCTTACTGGAGAAGGGGGAAGGAAATGGTTTGAGCTGTGGTATGGAAAAGTTGTGTAAAGAGAGGCTCAAGGTTTGTGGTTTGTGATGTTTCCACTGCCCGCTCTGTTGTGCGCGTATAGAGCATGGTCTCCTTGGGGATAAGATATGGGTACTGCTGTCACCTTCTGCAGCAGAAGGCTGAGTAGACAGCTGCAGGATGGGGAGTCTCTGCTGGGTTGTAATCATTGGAAGAAAGCAGTTATCTTCTGCAGATTTTGCTAGAGTTGGATTTATATGTGGCACTTCTTTCAAAATATCTTCCTATGTATTTCCCAAAAGCTTTTTAGCTGTATGTAATGCTCCTTTTGGATTTCCCTATATGTGGTAGAGCAGGATTGGGAAAGGACACTTAAATACTTAATCTGACTATGATTCATGGGATTAAAAATTGTTTATAACTAGTGCTTTCTTGAATACCTTGTATAACTGTAATCTCTAACATTTTACACAACTGAATGCTGTTCTGGCATAACCAGCTTCTGCTGTGCCTTTGGTTAGCTAGAGCTGATTGAGTCATGCACAGAAACTAGGTGTCTTTATTAGACTCTCTTATCTCATCTCAGAGCATAAGAGGTCCAAGGGAGCCTCCCACTGAAACCTGAGCTCTCCACAGGGTGAGCCCTGTGTGCAAGTAGTAGGTCCCTGCTTCCCTCTCTGCTGGAGGAGGTCACTCCACCAGCTGTCACGTTCTGCTCTTTAAACCAGCTCTTCATCCAGCTGTAACACGGTGGCTGGACCAGGAAGTGTGCTGCTGCTATAAATCTTCCATGGTCCAATGAGTAGTTAATAGTTAAACACTCTATGGCTGGTACAGGCTGGGTCATATGCTGGTTCAAATTTTTTATGTGGGGTTAGGTTCTAGAGAAATCTTGAACTGCTGCAGTTGAGTGTTTCTGGCAGACAGGCTAGGTGACGGGCTAGAAAGGCTTTTGTAAATACACTGCTGTACAAAGGTATGCTTCATGTGTGCATGCATACGTAGTATTTATTAAACAAGTAGCTTTGCATAGCAGGAGAGGCAAGCAGCTGTTCTGTGTGTGGCTGGGGCATGGTGCTGCTTCCTAGCGGAGCCCGGCCCCTGTCCTCTCCTGCCGGGTGTCACCAGCCCCAGAGCACAGCAGTGCTGCCCATCACAGCTCCCTGCAGCTGGGCTGGCACTATGGGGGGAGCAGTGCCCCAAGCCCTGGCTTTGGGGTGAAGTTGTTGTTTCTATGAATATTGTTCATCTTCCAACTTGGGATTTCTGAGACAGCGAACATCAGCGCTTAATCTATAGGGATTTTCCTTCCAAGGATGGACAAAAGCTCTCAATTATAAAGGTTGTTTAGTAGGAAGTGCTTATCAAGAAGAAAACATTCTGGATAAAATTATAATTCCAGATGTCAGTGGTTAGGGGGAATGCCAAAGAAAGCATTGCATCTCTTATCTTCCTTAGTTTAAACAAGTGTAGGAACCACAGCAATTTCAAATTCAGCATCAATCTGGTAGTTAAGAAACCAAATAAAGTAACTTTAAAAAGTGGACCTAAATGAGATGAGAACATGTCTTGAGAGAAAAAGAGGAGGAGCAGCTAAAAGGATAGGCTATTTGAAATGGCATCAAGACTGTTTAAACATGCCATTATTAGAAACCAAGAGTAAATGTTTATCATCCGTCAAGGAAGATTAAAAAGTACCAATAACAAGATGAAAAAGACAGTATGTGTAAACAGCAAATTACAAGAGTCTATTAGAAATAAAAAGATGTCTTGCAAAAAATGGAAGTCATATTCAATAAAGTAAAATGGAGAAGTCCATAAGTTCTGGTAAATAAAGCTGTTAGTCTTTTTGGTTTGATTGCTAAAGTCATAAAAAATGAGTGGGGGAAGGAGACACACCAAAATCCTTTCAGAGCATTAGAAACAGAAACCAGAGAAAGATTTTGATGCTGTTTGATTTGTAAAAGAAGTGGGTAAAGATGACAAGACCCTAAGAAACAGTGTTAAATGAGCCCTTGTACTAAATGTTTCTAGAGGAGAGCCTTTTTATGTGGAAGAAATCTAAGGAACTGTCCCAAAGTGAACTACTACAAGAATATCTTTTAAAACAAAGAAGTAAAAAAGGCTGACAGATTATCAGGACTTGGCAGTGTTCATGGAGAATTCTAAAGCAACTGGGAAAAGGAAATGCTAAATTATATACTATAGCATGTAATTTATTAGCTGAATTAGTTACAGGGTACCAAAGGAATTGAAAGTGGCAAATTAATAACCAGTTGGATTCACACATATCAAGGGAGACTAATGCTAACTTTGGTTTTTTGGGCTAAAGATGGCATTCTTCACAAACCCAGAGTTCTTTGGATTTGTGAGCCAACCTGAACTGAAGTTGTGTCCAGTTGATAAAGGACATGGTGCCATAGGTGGGTTAATTCAGATCAGGAGTGCACTTCTGAAGCAAATCTGGTTGTCCCCACTTACCTTGCTGTGGTTCACACGGTAGCCTGATCTTGCATTATACAAAATTAAACCAGGTGTGCTCCAGGAGTGCACTGCTGATCAGTCCACGAGACTAGACTACGGATACTCATTTGCAATAGGTGTGTGCATGTCAGACCCTTGGCACCACCTCCTTTGCTCTACAAATCAGCTCTTGTTGGCCTACTGCACTGCTAGCCCATGTGTGTGTGTCAGTGCAGTGGACTTGGATTTCCAGAAATCTTCTGGCAGGGCTGTTGCCAAAAGCTTGTGACATCTGAGCAGCTACAGGTCTTTCGTGGGTTAACAGCTAATTGAAAGATGACAAGTGAAGGTCAGAAACAAGGTACAGAGAAGGGGAACAAGAGTTTCAGTGTATTGGGGCTCCTCAGCTTGAAAAAGAGGATTGAGAGGTAATGTGATAAAGGTCTGCCAGTTATGACTGGCACAGAGATGGTTACAGGGTGGTACTGAATATCCACTTTTTCACAAGAAAACTAACATGCACCATTTATTTAAAAACAACAAAACCCCAAGAAACCCAACCAAACAGAAAAACAACAGACTTGACAGTAAATTTAAGTAAAAAGGAAGTTCTTTTTCACACACCACACCACACAATTAGATTGTGGGAGTTAGTATGGATTTTGTTTTGCTGAATGTATAAATGGGTTCAAAAAGCAAGGAGAAAAGTTTGTGGAAGGGAGAGGCTGTTGAGAGCTATTGCATACAATGAAGCTGTGCAAATCTTCCTTCAGCATGTGCCTAGACTGTGGAATGGCAGAAGTTCCCATGGAGGCCTCACTTGACATTGTCTCTGTTCCTGTTCTCTCTATTTTGGTATCTGCTGTTGGCCACTTTCAGAGGTAGGGCTTGGGATTACCTTTACTCTGACCCAGTTCACAGCACTGAGTAAATATTCCACTTTTATTTCCTCTCAAAATCTGGCATGTAAGTAATTCAGAAAAAATAATAATCTATGAGATCAATTTTCTTCAGCTTGTTATTGAAGACACAAGTGCTTCATCTCTGTATCCCCTTGGGACACCCAGATAATCTGTACTTCTTTTTATACAGCAGCCTCGGGTCAAGCTCTCCAGAAAGTGCCGGCAATGAAATCAGCACATGGGTGTTCTTCTCGAACAGTGTTGCTTTACTTTGCAATGGTCAAGGAAGCTTGCTTTAGTTCTGGAGATTCTGCTGGTGCTGTGAAGACTTAGAGAGGGCCTCTCAGCCTTGTGCACCACCTGTAACCTCACTTGCAGAGTCTTGCTGTAGTATTCAGCTGTGGGAAGCGCCTTGCTCATACTGTCTCTGTGTCAGCCTCTGGAGTGACATTACCCTGGGCATTTGGGCCAAAGCTCAGTGGTAGCAGGGAGGTGGCTGGTGGAGCACGGGGCAGGCGGAGAAGTGCTTTGCCAAGGTCTAAGACAAGCAAGAATGCCTATGGGATGCCTTGGTAGTTTCTAGCTGTGGGGAGCACCAGGGACGTTACAGCTGTGGTTACAACTGTTGCAGCAGGCTGTACCACAGGAAGGGAACTAGTTTAAAGTGATGACACTGGGGAAAACATGTAGAGCTCTTCAGAGAGCTGTAATTGGAAGACCAGGTGGGTGGGTGTCCTGGCAAGCAGAAACTGCCCAGGGGGCTATGGAGAGCTCCTCAAAAGATATGGTGCTCTTCTAAGTTTCAAAGTTCATTTGAACTCTTCGGCAAAGAACTGGTGCAGGCTCCTGGAGAAAAGGCGTGTGGCAAAGCAGGAATCTGTATCACTGGCTTGTCTAATCACGCCTTTCTTGCCTTCCCGCTTCCCTTTTTCACTCTTTCTGTAACCATTCACCTCTGTTCCCCTTCATCTCTTTTTTGAATAGACAAGGAATTCCTATATAATAGGAACTGCTGGAACTAAAAATACAATATATGAGCTTGAAGTCTTTGTTGAAGTGCTGCTATGCCCAAAGCCTTGAGCGATGAGTTGTTTGGGTCTCAGCAGTTGTTTATAGCGGTGGAACAGCTCTGTAGGAGTAGCAGTGGGGTGGAGGAGCCCTGAGCCCTGCTTGAAGTGCCAGAGAACGGCGTGTGGGAGAGACACGCTGGCTGCGGGGGTGGAGAGCAGCGGAAGGGCTCTTCATCTGCTTTGTTTCCAATGGCTTGAACCTTGCTGTTTTCAGGGGAGCTTGCCCAAAGACTGGTCAGTTCTGGTATGAAAGGAAAATAAATTTCTGCTCGTGGTGATGAGCTTGAAAATTAGAGTTGACGATACCATAGATAACATTGTCTCTTTAATCAAGGAATATGTGGAAGTTTTTCTGAGAGCTGGTTAAGCAATTGCTCGCTTAAGACAAAGCAGAAACCAGTTGGATATCCTCAGTGTGCCTGCATGTGAAGTTTCAGTACCTTTGCACAGAATTGCTGTCATTAGTAATGTAAAAGTGTTGGTAGGGGCGTCACACAAGTTCTTAGGGTTTTGTTTGGTTTTGTTTAATCAGGATACAATCTAGTCCTAACACTTTCACATTCCTCACTTATACAATGGGCTTAACACTGAGCTGTCTGTCTTAAGATGTTTGGAGATCTCCAGACTTAAGTCTTTAACAAGGTGAAGTGCCCTGTTGACGCACATGTGAAACTAGAAGAAAAATTACCTGGTAAAAAAGGAACAGCAAGTCCCAGTTGCAATTCTTGAAACCTAGTGCTTAGGTACTAGCAGAGGAGCCTATTCAAAATAGAGAGATTTTAACCACTTAACCACAACGACTCAAATGTTTACTAAGATGTATCACAAAATGCTTTTATTTCCTTCTCTCACTTTATTATGACTGACTGTTGATGATGAAAAATGCAAATAATCTGGGGGAGTGGAGGAAGGGTAAAAATCATAGCTGAGCAGAAAGAGTGACTGGAGAGCAACCTTCACCCTCCTCATCCTGGTAGGTTCATTGCTGTGCTGGGGATGAATGCTGTGGGGGAGGAAGAGGGAGAAAGAGGAAGTAGCAATCACAGATGCTTTGCAACCTCAGCAGAAAATACTGATGAGAAACAACAAACACGTAGCTGAGATCAGCACTCTTCTTGGTGAACGTGTCAACGTTGCTGCATGACCCCCTTTGCTCCTTGGAGGTGTGAGAGCTCAGCAGTCAGCTTCCCTCAGCCCAAGGATGTGCCAAAGGAAATAAGCTGGGAGGGGAATTTGATTTGGGGAAATTCAGTTAATCCAAATCAATACGGATGATGTGCATATACCTAATGATAGTCTCATTTGAAAAGCCATTATTTGCTAAATAGATGTGCAAGCAAAAAGACCATATGTTAGCTTTTTCTTACCAATGCTTCAAAAATTGACCTTTTGCAAGTTAAAGGTTTTTGAAGGCTCTGCATTTCAGATGGCTGTATTATGACAGTATTTGAATTTAAATGCAGCTCATGTGACTCTAAAGTATGATTGAATTCAATGCACTCTCAGGGACTTGTATACAAAGTGATTAATGTTTACTGATGAACTGTTGAATTTGATGACACAAGTCAATGGCTGCATTGCCTTTTTATCTATTTATCTTACAGCTGGAATGGGACATCCCTCTTTTGTGTTCTTTACAAGTAATTAGACGGGCTTGCCTTAGGAAGCTTAGAGCAACAACTCGAGTTAATTGAAAAAATAAATTTGAGATGTGAAAATAATGATTATTTTTCTTTTCAGAAGACTTTCAAACACTAAAATATTTTCAGGAAATATATTAGGTTTTTTTTTCCTTTTTAATTTTGGTTTTACAAAATGACCCTGTGTTTGGAATAGAAACGGTTGAGCAAGAATGCAAAAAGCATGTGTGTGTGTTGTTGGTTTATTTTTCTTATTTAATTTTTTTCTTCTCAAGTGTTATATCCAGCAACTCCCCTCTTATTGTGAACAATTTTTTAAACATGAAATAGTTGTATACAGGTCTTATTCTTTTTTCTGTCTGTGAAAAAAACATGCTTTAAAAACTTCAAGTTTGGATGTCTTGGCAGAACAGCTGAAATGTATGAATGAAGGAGAAGGTGGCTTAATGAGAAAAGAAAACTTCTAAAGGAGTGTATTTTTGAAGGTGTATAGTCTCTGTTCATTACCATATCCCTAACAGTGATATTTTCTGGTTGGATTTTAGTATAGATTTTTTCAAATGTGCGCAAGTACGCAGGTTCTCCTAAACTTTTATTTGCATTCATATATATCCTGTTTTTTGAAAACACATGCATCTTTCTCCTTCTGGGAACACGTTTTAATGTCTTTGCTGCAGGTTTGTGAGTGATCTGCTAGTCAGAGGTAGGTTTGGATCTAGCAGGGAATGATGGGCTCCTTGCACCACCCATGCTGGAGGGGAGCTCAGGAGGTCTCAGTCCAACCTCCTGCTTACGGCAGGCTCAGCTTTGAGCTCAGACTAGCCCCCTCAGGGCTTTATCCTGTTGGGTCTTGAAAACCTCCAAGGACAGAGGCTGCACAAGCTCTCTGGGTGACTGGTCCCGCTGTCCTCCTGGGGAAAGAGGTGTTCTTTACATCCAGTCTGAAGCTCTCCTGTTTCAACTTCTGCCTGTTAGGTCTCATCCTTCTGCCATGCCCCACCGGGCAGAGCCCATCTCCATCATCTTGCTGACCCCCTTGTAGGTGGTGGAGGGCTGTTGTAACATGGTCCCTGAAGCTGTCCTTTCTCCAAGCTGGAAATGTCCCAGTCCCTCAGCTTCTCCTCACAGGACAAGTGCTCCAGTTCCAACCACCTTGGTGTCCCCTGCTGAGCTTGTTCCAGTTTGTCACTATCTTTCCGATGTTGGAAGGGTCCCAAACTGGATACAGTATTTAGATGTGGTTCAAAGCAAGCAAAGGGGGATAATTATGTCCCTCGATCTCCTGGCTATGCTCCCATTAATATAGCCCAGGATGCTGCTGGCTGCTGGCCTTCTTGCCACAACACTCCCAGTGTGTCTGGAACACCCAGTTTCTGTCACAGGGTTAGTGAGGAAATTGTCCATGTGAATATTTACAATGGAAGGCTGTTGCAGGCTCTATGGCAGGTCAATGCATTTTGAACATATACAGCCACAACAAGCAGCAGTAGTGTTAGTGTGACTGGAACTGCTGAAGGCTTTTTATCAGATGAAGGGAAAGCAGTGGCATAAGGTTGTGCAAGAAATGACTTTGAAGCAAAGAGTGGGATTTAGGATTCTGTACATATGTTAAACTCCTTGATTAGTATAGTGCTGCAATAAAACCAGTGTCTAATGTTTAACTTTGGCAACCATTTGTTTTCAAGACATTTAAGCAATTTTCTGGTCATGTTAAAGATGTTCTGGGTTTTTTTTTCTGATAATGCTGTCATTCTAAAGGTAGCTAATATACTGCCCTCCTGTGCAACAGTTAATCTGGGGAACCCCAAACACTTTAGAAGTATTAATTAGCAAATTTTCATAACATTCCTCCAATGTAGGTAATTACTGTGTACCTCCTTTAAAAGTGTGGAGGTAAAACTGTGGAAGTGGTTGGTTCAAAGTCAAGTGGTAAGTCAGTGCCAGAATCAGGGCTGGAGCCTCTGCTGCTCAAAGGCTGCCAGTCCCATGTCATCCATATGCATTTTTTTCTCAAAGTTTCACACTGGGATTTAGCCAAGTGGTAGAGGTAAATATACAGCTGATTTCCTCTCCTTTTGATTTTGCAAATAATGTTCCCCCAAGGTTGACTTGATCTGAGGGAGAGAGAAATACAAAACTGAAGTGATGTGTACAAACCCCCACTGTTCTCTCAACCCTGGAGTGTTCAAGGGCTGGTTAGCGCTCTGTTTCAAATTCACTTAATGAAGTGAAACAAGTTAAAATAGAAAAGAAACCTCACAGAGGAAGCTGGAACATCTTTACTGCTTAGAAGGCAAACTTTATCGTAGTGGGAGCTGGTAGCTTTCAATTACGAATGTTAAGTGCCAGCAGCAACTGCTTCTCACATAACAGATGGGTATGGCAAATATGAATCATATTGGTTGATAGAGACTCATCTCATCCCACTTGTGGTCTCCGCAGCCTGTGGCAGAAGTCATGCAACCAATAGGGTTTGTTGGTAAGTGATATGTAATCTGCTTTTGGTGGCTTTCCCATACCCTTTGGTACATTCATCGGTTACTTAGTTGGTAAAGGAAGGCTCAGATGATACCTTACCTCCCTGTCTGGTAAGAAACAAACACAGAGCATTTTTGAATAAAAGAGACACAGTGTCTAATGGGATTCCATTGCAAATAAGCTGCAAACTGGGTCACTTTTTTCTGACTCCTGTGACAACTGCTGCTTGGCTCAAGGAGAAGATACAGATGCTGTGTCTTGAATTTTTAACCACAGATGTGTTTTCCCTTGCACAATGCCCAGATCAAATGGATTTGAAATCTGCTGTAGGAACACAATGGAAAAGTATTTTAACCTGCCTGCTTTCACCAAGCCTTACTCCTCTCATCTGTGAGCTGTCCTCCTGTTGCTGGTACATATGATTTTGTTATTCTGCTTCCACTACCCTTTGCTTCCTCACAGGGAACCTGCCAGATAAATGGGAATTGAGAATGCCTAAATTTCTGTGGTCTGTCTCCCCTCCCCCAGATTTTCTTGTGTCCTTGTAGCCATGTTAGCAAGACCTCAAGGACTGGGAAGTCCCTTCGGAAAGCTTTCTTTTGCTCCAGCATCCTCCACTTCCCTGGATGGAAGCCTAGTGATTTCTACAGCCTGTATTTGCACAATTTTATGCCTCATTTTTTAACTCTCTGCATCACTCATCCTACTGATTTTTTTATTCCTGTGATGTGCAGCACCTACCTCAAAAGTTAGTGAAGGTCTCTTACTCTTTGTCACTGTTGCGGCCATAAGAAGGTAGTAAAACTGAGAGAATAATTTTCTTATGCAGTGAAATTTGCCATGTATGTTTCAACCTAATGTTCCTGGAAACTACCTCATTTACTGCTCTCTGCTCACAGTGAATCACTATGCCCTGCTTCAGAGTAGTATATTCAATTCTGCACCAACTTCCAAGCTCGGCTCACTACAGCAGTAAGTTCCAAATACTGTGCTCAAACCCACTTCCTTCTGTCCATTTTGTTTATCACCTTTAATTGTTCCTTCCCTTTTTGTTTTATATGACTGAGAGTTGTGTTTTCCCTATATAAATCATAATTTTAAATATTTATGTTGAATCCCTTATCAGTTATGCCACACTACAAAACATTGTTTGTATTAAAATCCATTTTCCTACAAAAGCTTTTCCCCCTGGCAATTCTTGATCATTCTTTTCACTCTTTGCTATTTAGTCTTAGAGAATTCTTTCTATTGTTTGTTGGTGTTGGTTATTTTACATAATATTCCACACAAAACTGCCATAGATTTAAACAAAAGCATTCTTAAATCTATTGTATTATTCATCATTCCTTTCCTCATTTGTCTGGACATTTTGTTCTGTTTTTGACCACAGCTGAACATTAAGCAGAAGCTGCCTTTGAACATGTCGTACACCTCCTCTTTTAGGTTTGGGTTTTTTTCAGCAACAGAGCTGTTAAGTTAATCAGTTGAGTATTTTCCACTTCAAACGTTATTAATGGAAATTTAACAACAAAGATGCATATACTTACCTTTGTCTTACTGTGTATCTTCAAATGATACATTGGAGAGAAGTCTTTACAGACATCACCTTAGCTATGGGTTGGAAAAGTGGAATATTACTCTGGTAAAGGGAAGAAAAAAAAAAAGAGAAAGCAACAGAAAAGAAGTTTATTAGCGTATTCTTGAAGGATATATGAGTGCTTCCCAATGCTGATGCAAAATACCATATGTGTGCAATGTGAATACCAGTCACTGAAGTGTGATGCATTGAGTTACATAGTCAATAGCTAAAAAGTAAANAGAATAATCTCTTTGAGGGTTATGTCTGACTTGGAAGCAGCTGAGGATGTGGCAGTTCTCTTTTGCCTACAGTGGCACAAGCTCTAAGTTGGATGGACTATGAGTGCATTGTACTGGCAAGTCTGCCTCCCACAAAAGATTCATGTCTCTAGCAAAATATCCTCTTCTGGGTGCACTGAGGTACTTAAAACAATGTATGTTACTCAGTGTGAACAAGGCTTTCAAGTTACTCCCTGTAGACTGACATGAGTCATCCTTTTTTTATGTTCTTATGTTTCTGCCAAGACTATTAGAAAGCCCTATAATTAATTATATCAACTGGCATTTGTGGCATCAGCAAGGCCCAAATTAAATTTCTTCTAGGTGTCCTACAGGTGGCACTGTAATTTCAGTGTCATGAATAGTTAAAGCATTCAGATCTCTGGATGTCTCCTTTTACCTGCCTTTGGACCCTGGAATTTCCCTGCTGGAGTGGAGAGAGATCTGAGGAAACACAGGAGAATCCCTAGGCAGCAGCATCCCTCCGTCGTGCTTTGAAGGAACCGGTCTGTAATATTCCAGTGAGTCAAAAAGGAAAAATTCACTTCAAAGCATGCAATGATCTACCTTATTTTCAGCAATGCCTATCACTTTGAAGAAGGATGAGATTTAACAGAGTGCGTGCTCTGTCTCTTCTAGATTAATGTGATATGTGAAATAAGTAGAGAGTTGTGTAGAGAGAGCAATGAAAATAAAAAAAAATTAGATGTTTGTGCTATAGTTAGATGTTTATTGATTCTTGAAGTCTACATACGTGTGGCTGAAACTGTTGAATACGTGAGACAGAAAAGTACCCAAAACTACAAGGTCCTGATTTTTATTTTTTTGTTCCCCAAGCCTAGTAAAAATGTAACTTACAGATGCACCTGTCTCATTTTTAACAGGTCTATTAATTTTGGCTTGCCATTGCATCAGGTAGTCAAAAAGGAAAAATGGGAAATGAAGGCAGTTGATTTGAAACTTAGACCCATGTGCTCTTCTGCAAACCTTGCTGTCGGCCCCATCCCTGCGTGGATGGCGTTTCCTGGGACACACCTTGCAGGTGACCCAAAAAGACCAAACTGGTAGTGCGTCATGCCCCATTCTTCCTTTTGTCCTGAGGGCTCCCTGGCCTCAGCGTGGCTGGGCTTGGGCTGTCCTGAGCTCTCCCGTACCTCGGGGTGCAGGGTTGGACCCTGGAGGGCCCCCAGGAGACTGAGGCTGAAGGGGTGCTCTGGGGAATGGGTTAGCAATGGAGGTTGTGCTGAGGCTTGGATAGCGTGATTTCTTATGGGGCATCTATAATATGTTTTCTCCCGTCTCCCACAATGCACTCCAAGTTTCTTTCCAGAATTATTTGATAACATGTTTTTTAAACCAATTTCCATTTGTGAAACAAACAAACTAGCTATCTGGGAATACTTCTAATTTTTCAGTCTTGTTCCCTACCCCATTTCCACCTAGCTTGGTTCTAGTATTAATAGTTCTGGCAGGCATGGCTTTTAGCACTCGCTTTGATGCCTGGCTTGTGGTTTGCGTAGTCATGACTTGTAAAAGAGACACCAGTTTCCTCTTGGGCAAATTCAGCATTGCAACCAATTTCTGTAAGAGTTTCCTCTCTGCTTTGTGAGGTGTGGGAGTTGACAGGACAAGTGTGGCTGTTCGTCAGAATTCCTTGCTGGTAAGGTTGTGACTTATTTCTTTCCTCTTTAGTGACAAACATTAGTCGTTTCTGTCTAATGACGTCTACTTTCTTTTTTCTTTTTTTTTTTTTTTTAAATATGGTTTTAGCTCATGAGAAAAAACGCTTACGTTGTAGCATAAAGGAAGTTCACGCTGGCAAGTAATTGCCCTTTTTTAAGGGCTGTGTAAAAGATCTTATGCTTCCTTTTTTTTTTTCCCCCTTTTGGTTAAAAAATGCAAATGGATTCCTTAAAAATATTGAAATCATTAGAAATAATGGAGTTTCTGGAGTAAGGACGAGTGACAACATGTATGTGAATGATTCCTATTTTGGATAACTTTAATTCAGCTATGTTTTAAGATCCATCAAAGGGCAAGGCGACATGACTTTCATGTGAATGGAGTATTTGTGGAGACAAGTGTGTAATATGGAAAAGGAAGGAATTCTTTTATTGATTTTAGGCTCCTAGAGAAAAATGTGCAAATCTAGTATCATGTAAAGAGTATTTAAGGTGCAATATGGGGGTAGACTGTAATGTGCTGTGGTGACAGCAGATTGATTTGTTTTTAATGTGAAAAGAATTTAAAATACATTAATTTTAATGTTTTTTCTCACAGACATGAAATTGTGTGAGCAAAGACACAGCAAAAGTACTATGTGAATGGGCTTATGCATACGGTGAACAAAAGGACAGCTGGGATTAAAATCTCCTGTACTCTGCATTGAAACAGAAAACCCAAACCCCTGATTGCATCTCTGGACTTGAGTTTTCCTCAACAAAAAGTGCCTCTGGTGAAAGGTGAGGCTAACAGCTAGTTTAATCACTCACTTTACCTACTTGCTTCTAACAAGTCCTTTTTGGGGTGTAGGGTAATATCTTTTTTTACTGGGCTCAATTGTATTAATTGGACTTCTTGGAAGGTTTATTATCTCTGCTCAGGAACTGCAGTTCAGTTCAGCAGGATTTTCCTGTCTGCCAGTTATGCCAACGTTTAATGTTTGTGACAATTCATAAAGGTGAGAGAAATTGTTTGGTAACTTCTTGTGAAATGGCCTTTCTGTACCTTCTCCTGTGGTGAAATTTTTAACACTTTCTAGAGGCGAAAAGCGTCTCTCTGGGAAGCGGAGACTCCCACCATGCCCCTCTGTTGGCACTGGCTCTGGTGACCCAGCTGCACACGGTGTGATCAGGCGGAAGCTCCGTGGCGTGGCGGAGGCTGCGTGCCTCGGGCCAGGGGTGGTGAAGCTCTCTGCTTTCAAACACTGCACCGCTTTGCCTTTGCCCAGTGTGATGCCTCACTGCTGCCCCTGAGAGAGCTGTCTGCTCCTTGAAGCAGAGAGAGTGGGTCCCTGCACACTGCGGTCCAACACCTGCTTTCTGTTGGAAAGTCTTACTGGTTTTGTAGGTGGGGAAGGTGAAGGGGCACATTAAAATGTATACTGTCTGCAAAAGTGTGCTTTGTGACAGCATCTGTATCGGAGCCGGGAAGAAACAGGGTGATGGAAAGCTATTTCACTCTGTCAATGGCAAGAGCCATTAATACCAGGCTGCTAATGTTCACATAAACTTTGTGCAAGCTGCTTCCTACTTGTCCCCACGCATACTGGGAGACCTGATTTCTTGCAGGACTGTCCACTGGCCAGAAAGAAGCATTTGCTTCTCACTTTGTGCGTGTTTCCCTGAGTGAGTGCAGCAGCCGGGTGCTTCATGCTCAGCACAGCATGCTCTCCACCGTCATCTATACAGTCCCTGCAAGGTGGCTGGGGAAGGCATGAAGCCAACATGGGCTGAAAAGCTTCCACAGTTGCTAAGATGCTCCTGTTTTGTCCTTGTTAATTCCAGATGTTTCCCCTTGCCCCCAAATCCATCCCTTCTACACTCCCACATGATCTATCTTAATAGCACCTTGGTTGTGGGTGAATAGGATGAGGACTGGTTTGGATAAAGATGCAGCAGTAGGACACTGTACAGACAACAGTATTGTGCACTCACTGGATTAAATGGTACAGATGGGCAGCCTGCTGCTAATCAGCTTGTCATGTGGTGGTCCTAGCAGATTCTTAGTTGGTGTTGGATCCTGAGGTAGGAGCAGTAACTCAGAGTGGGCTGTGTAGCTAAATGACGTATTGAATGCTTTCACTATTTTTTGTGTGGAACTGTCTTCAAGGGATCCGTCAACCACCTGCTAAGATACCCAGTACTATTTATGGGCCAATGTAGCTAGTACTGCTTATGGGCCTGGTGAAAGTGTCCTGCCTGATGCATCTCTTATTGCTAATGAAATCATGCTGAATGTGGTTACACAATCACTAAACAGGGAGATGGGCACTGAGGTGATATTGTATGCGAAACTCCACCTATTACCTCTTTCTGCATCTCAGTTTTCCTCTCAGCTGAAGCAGAGCCATGTTTCTGTGAGGATTTTTCTAAAAAGCAATACATGCACTTAAAGGCACAGCTCATCAAAATGCTTATGTGTGTGCACTGTGTTTATGCCTTAGTGACATACATTTCTAAAAATATTTCTCTTCTGCAGCCTGCTCTACCCTCTAATTGTTCCCTTCTCTTTCCTATCATCAAGTTACAGGCTGGCTGCCCTCCAGTGTCTGCTTCTTTTACTTTTGCTATGGGCCCTCTCTGGCATAAGTCCTGTGAATAGACTGAATTCTTTTGCCACAGCGAGCGTGTCTGTCCTCCTTTAGCTCTATCCCCTGCCTCTGGCTTAACTGAGTCACTCTTTCTCTGTGCATACATATTCAGTTGTCCCCATGTTCTTTTCTCTTTCCAAACTAGTCTTGCCGATTTGCTTTCAAGGTGTGTGTGTGGGGAAAATCAACATAATGGCATGGCCTTGCCTCACCTACTACTACTTTAACTGCTGCTTGTCCTGCAGATACGGCTTCCTCATCTGGGTAGAGCCCATCTTCCTTTGACTTCCTTACCTTGCTTATCCCCAGAACCTCCTCTAGTCTTCTCCCTTTTCTCAGCTAGTATGTTTTTATTTCTTCTATTAAATACAGTCAACCAACAACAACCTCTGTTCACTGCCATCATTTTATCCTCACACTTACCTTTGATTTTTATCTGAAAATCTCTTCCTAAAACTTAATTGTCTGTCATTCTGTCTGCCAATGGTTCTCCCCCTGTTTTCTCAGACACACTTACAAATTGCCTTTCAGAAGGTCCTGGTATACCCCAAAATACCATCTATGGTCTACTAAGAGATCCTATCCTCTTTTTATCCATTTTTCCTCTGCAGCTTATGCCCAAGTAATTTTATTCACAAACATAAGCGTGGCTTCTCCTCCTATGAAGGGCAGATTTACTCTTATAAGAGTTCTTTTTTTTTTTTTTTTTTTTTTTTTTCTCCTTTTTAAAAACAGCTTAAGGCTCTATTCCTCCTNGGCCTGTCTCTTTGATATATCATGGCTCAGCCCTTAGCTGGATCCAGCATGGTCAACTTCTGCATTTCCAAAATCATCCTTGCTCATTCCTGACAATGACTTTATGGTCTAAGCACCTTCTTCACTTCTCTATGTCCTCATTTCCAAGCTATGTTTAAATTTTGCACACACTTTCACATGTCTTCATTCTCCATAAAGAGAAATAAACTGCCATCCAAGTTGTCATTATCTCATGTCACATTTACTGAAATCTCCTATTCTCTGTCCTTGATGAAAGTAATTTCACCATCTCATATAAATTCAGAAACCCTCCACAAGGAAAATTTTCTTGCTTTCCTTCTTTGTTGAATCTCCAAACCTATTCATTACGCTTCTGGGCAGCACCAAACATACTGAGCCTTAACTCTCATTTCAAACTTGCTGGTATCCCTCCCTCTCTGGGATCCCTCTCTTACTTTTACAAACATTTGATCTCGTTATTTTCCAAAGCCACTGTTGTGGTTTAACCCCAGCCAGCAACTAAGCACCACACAGCCGCCCACTCACTTCCCCCCCACCCAGAGGGATGGGGGAGCGAATCAGGAAAAGAAGTAAAACTCGTGGGTTGAGATAAGAACTGTTTAATAGAACAGAAAAAAAGAAACTAATAATGATAACACTAATAAAATGACAACAGTAATAATAAAAGGATTGGAATATACAAATGCTGCACAATGCAATTGCTCGCCACCTGCCGATTTGACACCCAGTTAGTCCATGAGCGGCGATCCCCTTCACCCTTGCTCCCCCCGGTTTATATACTACACATGACATCCCATGGTATGGAATACCCAGTTGGCCAGTCTGGGTCAGCTGCCCTGGCTGTGTCCCTTCCCAACTTGGTGGCTGGGCACGAGAAGCTGAAAAATCCTTGAGTTGATCTAAACATGACTTAGCACCAACTGAAAACATCAGCGTGTTATCTGCGTTCCTCTCACACCTAACTCAAAAACACAGCACTGTACCAACTACTAGGAAGACAACTCTATCCCAGCTGAAACCAGGACAGCCACTTGCTACAGTACTAAGGCAAACTTTGACAATTCTGTCCTCAGGCATGCTGAGACCCAACATATGATCCTCATGACTGTTGTCTCAC
The DNA here is from genome assembly GCA_013401275.1 of Pandion haliaetus. NCBI lineage: Eukaryota > Metazoa > Chordata > Aves > Accipitriformes > Pandionidae > Pandion > Pandion haliaetus. Next base: position 230,920 of record VYZV01045306.1, read on the forward strand.
TGTTGTCTTGGGCTCCATCTGATTGCTGTCTACATCCGCCTGTTGTAGCCTGTCTTAAACTGGAAGCTGCCAGGAGCAGAGTTACCTTCTCTTTTCTTTAGTGTTCCTGCAGTACCTCACACATGGCCCATTATCACAGAAATGAACATACTGCAATCCCTATTGCTAATACTTCAGAAAAGTTTCTTCAACAGTATTTTGGGTGGTAATGCTGTAAATCATTTTACATAGTTCCCTGCTTTGTTACACTGTGAAGCTGCTTCATTATCCTTGTACCTTCTTGCAAGGTCTCAGGAGAAATGGTCTTGTTCTTTGGTGCATCCAAGTCTATAAGGTTCTTCCAGGAAGACCTTCTGGGTACAAGCACCATCAAAATAGTGTACTAGCTGAGTCATGTTAATTGTGCTTATTTTCTCTTAACCTAAACCAAATGCAACTGCTAGGCATCTCAGTTTAGCTTAAATCTCTTTTGTAGTTAATATGTCTCTGCTGACACATAGTAACTTGCTTATGTGTCTGAACTTTCTGTAGCTACCTAATACAGTCTTTAAATGGTTTGTGTGGATCTCTCAAAGTGCAAGGAGGATGGAGATGATGTCAAATGATCAGATTTTTTCAGAAAGCAACAGTGTGAAGATGTTTGTAGTAAGTAGGAAGCAGCACTTCCCAAATTTGTTGTTGAACATTTCTTCAGGTAAGAGCAAAACAGGGAATTGGGAGGGAAGGGAGGTGGAACGAGGAAAGAGACATAATAATTATTATTATTTATTATTACTATGATTATGATGTTATACTAGCAATTTAGTGCACTGAAGGCGCTCTTTTCAGATGTGATTTTTGTCTTGCATCTCTATCTGGAGTCTTGTGGGTTGCACCTAAGTGCGCTGTCAACGTACTTAAAGCACTTTTCCCCCTGCTGAGATAAAGATTGAAGCTGTACTCTGAGGTATCGCATAGTCCATGCCATTGCAGGGGTAAGCAAGATCCTCCAGCAGTTTTCTGTCTTCTGCCTGCATTGTCTGTGCCTGGCATAAACTGTGTTTCCAGTAAAGATGCGTTGTGGAGATACAGTCCTAGAAACTTAGTGAACGACAGCAACTTAACCCCAGTCTTGGGTTCCTGCAACCACAGAAGAGATGTCTTGGTCTTGTATTGGTTAATTGCTGAGTCTGTAGGGCTTTCTCCAGTTCTTCCACTTTGATGATTTCTGATGAGATATATTTTCACGTGGTGGTTGTGTTCTAGCCCGTTTGTCTCCTGATGGAAACCTTTGGACAGCTTTAGAGACAGCTACTTAGCATGCTTAACTATTTTGCTCCTACTTTTGGGCCATAATATTGCTTTATACTATATCACATGACATTGTATTTGGGTCCTATATTGCTGCCTGTGGATGTGTAGGGACATCAGGGGCTCAGTTAAAGTTCGTATCTTTTCTCCACTGCTGCTTTCCCTTCTTTCAGTTTTAATGAAGTGACACAGTAGGAACATATTGGTTGCACATGCAACACATTATGAAATGTGCTGAAAGCTTGACTGACATCCAGTTTGAACAGCTGTTCAACCTTCTGACCTGACTTACAAAGCTCTGTGGAGCTTCAGCCTTGGCTGTCTTGAATTCAACATTTCAGCATTCTTTTATGCTAATATTTGTGGTCAGCTCACTTTCTTCTGCTAAGATTTGGGGCTTAAACTCTGGAGTGGCAGACATCTAAAAAGAACCCAACCTACATAAACATTTTGAGAGCGAGTCCTCTGAAGTAGTTTGATTTTCTTGTTTGGAGTAGCTTGGATTTTTTTCTTCCTCATTGATCTCAACAAATCACAGACGGATGGTCAAAAGTCTGTCCGCTTCATGAGAAGTGGGTTTCTTGTCCCAACATTCTTATGAATTTGGGTGCATTTTATATTATTGCTCAATTGTAAGTAAGTTATAAAATAAAAATTTAAGGACTGTAATAGAATTTGAAAAAATAAATTTTTAAAAGCAGGATATAATGAACTTTAGACATGATATTGTGGCTTGATTCCACTTTATTTTTGTCATTCTATAGGTTTTGGCAAAAGGAAATATTAATGGAAAAAAGGAATTAATATTGTGAAAAAATACAACTTAAAAAATTATTTTTGTCTAAATATTCATGTAGTTGTTAGACTGTTTATCTAATTTGTGTTTTTAGATAAAAACAATTCCCTTCATTTTTTTTATGGTAAAGAAAGCAAGACATTTCCTTCAAAGCTGTATTTTTTTAACAAAGATTGTTCTATTTTCTGTTTTAAAATATCTGGAGAGAGCAAAAATTTTTTTTTTTTTAAATGAAAACATCTTTTTTTTCTCTGAGATTCCCTGTGGAAGAGAAGTACAAAGTAGTACTAATGATAACTTGAAGATTTCTCATCTTCAGTGGTTACGATTACGGTGTTCACTTCTTAGCGTAATAAAACTCACATTAGTTGGTGGGATTTAAGATTGTCATATTGGCATGTTAAAGTCATTTAAGTGTGATGTTTATCTTGTTCACATTTAGACTTTCCTCAAGATATTTCTTCATCACTGAAAAAATGAGGGTGGAATGGACGGTAGCAGCTGTTGCCCTGAAAGACGAAGTGCTTACTGGTGTTGAGTAGCATTTTTGCATTCAGATGTTCACTTCAGAGCGCTGTGTGCTCACTGAGGTGTTTCTGGTCATGCCCGCATGCCTAAAAAGCACCATCACCCGTCATGAGGTAGTAATTCAGTTGTGTTCTGCCAGTGATGTGCCTGCAGGAGTTGTATCCAAATTTTTTTATGATCTTTCAATCTTTCTAATCTTTTTCATGACTAACAAGACAGGAGTATTACAACCCTGTTGTGCTTGACAATGTTTGCAAAACAGGTGTGCTAATTTATAATATCTGGTCAGAAGGCATGAGAAGCTATCTAGCTGCCAACAGAAACAGGATGCATTGTGGCACTTACTGGAGTAAAGCCCAAGAGATCAGCTAGGAAAATAAATACGCCATTCATTCCCATGTCAGAAAAAGTGTGTGTTGAAAGTTGTGTCATCAAGTGAGTTGATTTAAACTGAGACAATTTAAATTATGGGTGTTTCAAATCCTTATGTTAGTCTCAGACTCTTTAACTGGTGTAAATCATAGCTCTGCTGCAATGGGAAATACCAAGCATGGGGTTGCTTTTCTCCAAGCATTTACTTCTCATTAAGTATTTGTACTACCATGGGGGTTTTGTTGCCAATTTTTTTTGTTGCCAAAATGGCACATGATGTGAGAGGGGAAAATGGAAGCAACAATTTAAAATAATTTATTTGAAGAGGATTGTAAAAGTAAGAGTAACTATTGAGGCTGCAATTACTGTGAGCTATACTTTGCCATTATATAGTTGATAATACTAGTTTTATTTTGCCTTTATTAATATTTTTTATCACTGTGAAGTCTAAAAGTTATTTTGTCTATTTGCTTTTCTTATGCAAAACTTGAAAGATATTTGTATAAGAACTAGGTTAAAAAATGGAGGTACTCTATATTGGAATACACTCATCTAAATATAAAAGGACATAAACAGCTGGGGACTGATTTAGAAGAAAAACAGGGGAGAGAGAAAATTTCTCCTTAGAAGAAAAAGGAGAGGGGCAGACACAGACTTCACTTTTTATAAAGTGCTGGGAGAGCCATAACATGGTGGAATTTAAGGGAAAAACTTTGGTGAAATACAGTTTATGACATAAAAAAACCTCCGGATCTTCTGAGAAAACCTGGAAATTGTTCCTGTGAAAGAACAAGTCCAGTTTTTAGTGTTATGTGAATAGTTTCACCATATTACTTACTTCTTTAGAAAAGTGCTCACTGCTTTCCTTTCACGTCTTACTGCAGTGAGGGCAACCACACGGAAAACAAGTAAGGGAAAACATTTATTTCTGTAAGATTCAAGAAGCAAGTGTCAGATGTAGTCAGATCTGCATTTGCAGGAGTAGCAAGTAGTCATGTTTAATGATTTATTTCTCTGTACAGATGTTCTGGCAAAGGCTATAGTGTTTAAGAAGTAAGAATCGTAGTAAATTCTGAATGCCTAGAGGCACTGATGGCTGCAGAAAAGTATTGCAGCAATCTTTTGCAACCAGTAATAGGGGTGGTTTTTTTCTGAGTTTTATTTCAGCTCTCAGGGCCAACCAACTTGTTATGCTACCCATCTTGGACAAGACCCCCTTTTTACACTGGTGGGAAACTATCTTCTACCAGATATCTCTTACTACGCTTTTTTTGTGTGGTGAAGCAGGCTTTTTCCTTTTGCTCATTGCAAACATAAGTCAAAGTAAAGATGGCTGGTAGGAATTTGGACAGATAATGAGAATTAATGTGATTAAAAGAAAACAAACCTACTCCTGAAATAGTCTAGAAGCAGGGAAGCCACTGATGATTAAACTGGATTCCCAGGGCAAAGTATTTCTGAGAGCACGTTCTCACCATATCTTTGAGCTTTTATCCTAGAGGTGATTTTTTGACCTCTCAGCATTCTATATCTGGTCTATCTCAGATGTGCTGAGAACAGCACTGGGCTCCCAGTTGCCTGCCCAGCTTGCCAGCCTGCCTGTCCTGGACCTTGAAGAAATGCCATGTTATACACTAGCATGTGGACCTGGGTGTTGGATTGAGGAATGGGTGCTGGTTAAATTTCTCTGGTGAAGCTCTAACGTGAGCAGTCCAGTTTTCTCCATTCTGTTGTTCCTGAGGAAATGTCTTTAACCCATGGGGAAAAGATGACCACATGCAAATCTCTGTGCCTGACCACACTACATTGTAGTGCAGGAGCAGTTCCACCCTCCTCTGGTGAGACTTGCCAGAGCAGTTTGCCATCGCTATACCTCGCCCCACTGAGATTGCTCTATTGCAGAGGTGACGTTTGAGTACAGTGCATGTACTTTGTGTACTGTGAAGGGTGGAAGGAAGATAAACTCCTTGATGCTCCTGATCTTTTAATGAAGAATCAAACAGGACTCTCAAGACTTCTGTTTGTTGTGAACTTTGTGAACGTGGAGTGGGAGTCTTTGGTGGAAGAAGCAGCAAGTGTCCCAGCTATTTCTTTCTTACTTCATCCTCATAATCATCAGCATAATGATTTTGCTTTACTTTTCAAAACCTGTTCTCCTGACATTTCTCTGGAAGCATGAACGCTGGCCTTTTGTATAGTGCTGTCGATGTAATGAACGTTGCCTGAGTGGAAGAAAGGAGGAGAGGATTCACATCTAACCTTCAGAGAGTGCAAACAGTAGCAATTCTTTGTGGCCTTTTGTTCTCAAATGCAGGAGCTGAAAGTGTGCTCCTGTTATCCTGATGTATTACATTGCAGTTGTGACAGTTGTAATAGGACTGAATTTCCTTGTTACATCTCTTGTCAGGGTGGCAGCTCGGGAAATATTGCTCAGGTAACTCTTTTTTTTTTTTGGACATAGGAGAAAACTCTTTCCACGGTGCTCTCGACAGCAGTTGTAAACATAGGAGGGACTTGTTGGCTCCTGCTCTAGCCTTGGCTTTGCTGCCTTAAATCAAATTATCACTGTCCATGGGATGCCTCTGGCAATGTGTGGGTGGGGGCTGAGGCCCTCCGGGCAGCCTGGCAGCACTGTGGGGCTGCAGGGAGGCCGTTCCCCACCTGGGGGACTCCTGCCTCCAAGGTGGGTCTTCATCCCAATGGCCACTGTGGGGGAAATAGTAAAAATTCTCCAACAGGAAAATGCCACTGTGTTGTGCTGGGCAAATGGCCGCAAAGTCAGTTTGTCCTTGAAATGGCGTGGGGCAGAGCTGGAAGCCACGGTGTGCCAGGCAGCCTCCCTGTGTCAGCTCTATCTGGCAGAAATTTTTTTTATTAGTCTCATTTTAGGAAACGTGGTTAATTTTGATGACAATACATTTTCCTTTTTTCCTCTGAACCTTGTCCTCCAAATTCAGAAAATGTTTTGCAGTGGCTTATTGCTGTGATTAATTTTTTCAATTTTTACTTTCCCTTGGATGCATAAAACCTGCAATTCCTTTACAGCAAATGTTTGTCAGAACTGCCTTCCAGTGAGGACGTTCTCAGGTTCCTGTCACTGTGATGATCCACGTTTATGATTGTTGCAGCAGTTTTGTGCTGAGGGGAAACACCCCCCTCATTCTCTTTTTAGGTGCTGGATGTTGCAGTGTTCCCCCAAAACTGTGTTTGCTGAAAGGCTGATCTTAAAAAATAGAGGAGGGAACGATGCTTCCTCCCCCCTCATCCGTACCTTTTTGTAAGGGAGTTGCTTCAAGAGAAACCCCATAGATTGTTGTCTCAGGAAGGGCTATAGGCTTTTGGGCTTTTTTTTCCTGCCTCCTCTGTGTGTTTCGTCTTCTGGGCTAGCAAAGAACTGTGCATCTTTGGAAGAGAGCAGAACACCAAGAAAGTGCTTCTTTAGACCTGGAGTGTTTCCTTACCCCTTAACAGCACTGACTCGTCATCCATTTTTGCAGCCAGCTTAACTTTGCCAGATTTAATTGCTTGCCACAGCAAAAGAGCCAGCTAGGAGGCAGTAGTAATTGCAGTATTGCACTTAATGTTTCTCCAAACTCTTGGAGTCTTGGCCTTCAAACATAACAGCACTAGGAATCAGCTCAACACTACAAGGAGTCTGCATGCAAACTCACATTTGGGGCAGACACACTTCACTAAGCATGCCATTTTGATTTCTTGGTTTTGTCTGTGAGGCCACAGACGCAGCTGGAGCTTCTCTTTTCTGTTGAACCTCTTCTTTCTTTCCAGCCCCTCTCCTCCCGAAGGCGGTGAGCGTGGGCTCCTGCAACTGCTTGCTCAGAGCTGTCAACGCCTGTAACCTGCTGCTCTTGGGCTTCCTGGCTGGACTGACAGGACCTGGCCGTGATCCAAGCAGGGCGATGTCTCCAGTCCCTTTCTGTCTCCAAGACGGGAGCAGTGAACTTTGTTCCAGTTTTTCCTGGCCCTCTCCCAAATGGAGTCAGAAGTTGTCTTTTTGAATTGCTTGCAGGTGAGGGGATTGAATAATTTCAAATGCATTTGAAAATAAGTTTATAACCAGCAGTATTATAAGGTGACAAATGTTGTTTCCTACTGCTAGGCCTGTGATAAGAATACTTTTGGCTTTTCAAATGCTAATTTTTATTTAACAAGCTTAAATTTATCCATTGTGGCCAAAGCTGAAGGTATACGCTGACAATTACGAGTAATGATTATACTTTAATGGACTGGTTGTTTCCGATGCTAAAGGTGAATCTGTAGTTTCATCTGCAACTGGAAACACGAAGTCGTGGGGACCAGGGTGGGTGGGACACAACTTAACCAGGGTGGGGTGGTCCAGGAACTTTCATGAAAAGTGCCTAATGTCTGTTTGTCATTGCCCCATGGCAAAGCACCAGCTTAATATCCAACTTTCCTGGTGAGCCAGTAAATGAGAGAAAATCTGTAGATCAAGAAACTACATGTACAAGTAAGATAGTCAATTTAGATAGCTAATTAACAAGTTAAGTAACTGTCTAGATCTGATTAATTAGTAGTTAATGGTAAGGTTCTGTCAGATTAAATGGATCTCTAGTAACCCAAAGGACTATTATGAGTTTACAATCGCTGTGATTATTTTTCCCCTGTATTGTTGCAAGAACCCCAGTTAGAGGTAATGTAATAATTTAGGACTATTATGTAAGGCTGTCTCCTTGCCACAGGACAGTGCTTCAAGCACTGCTATAATTTGAGGCAATGCTATTCCTAATGCCTGGCAAGTGAACTATGTGTTTAAGTAATCATTGATTTTTTTTTAGGGAAATTTTTGTAGCACTGTCACTAGTTTCATACTGCCTGTCAATTCATTGCCCACTGAAGTGCAGGTTGTTACAGGCTGCAGGTTGTTAAAGCTGGTGACCAGTGTGAGAAATGTAAACAGAAGGAAGGCAAAAAGCTTATTTTCCAGGTTGTCTTACAGCCCTGACTTTGTGCTTGGTAAAGCAGGGTTTGTTTTGGTTTTGGTTTTTTGGGGTTTTTTTTTTTTTTGGAGTAGTCTGTGTCAATGCCATCTGAACAGGAACTGAGCGACGCACATTTTGGGTGCTTCTGCAACACAAATAGTTTGAGTCATATTACATATCTCAAATATTTTTCTCAGAAGCAGGAAGGCATATGACCACTCTGGATGTCATCTGAGGGATGCCTGGAAGGCATGTCTGGCAGGCTTATACCAGTATCATTGCAGATCGACATCCTCACTGTAGCTTGTAACTGGTAAGAGCATCAGGCTTTGTGGATTTTGACTTCCCCAAAAGGAATATTACTAATGAATTAAGATTTCTTATTGCAGTTGGAATCATTGGAACCTCAGTGTTTTTTTCCCCTTTTCCTCACCCTTAACATTGCCTTTGAACTTTAACAGAGATATTTCTATTTATTTCAGAAGAGATGATGTAGTCAAATGGAAACAATTGCAAGATATTTCTGATAAGTCACTTGCTGTGTTTCCACATTTGTTGCATCAGCTATTGCTTATGTACCTACTTGTTTGTTACTCTTCTTGAAAGAGCAGGAGTGAAGTGGGGCTAATAAAGCGATGCAAAGTGATATTTATGGTTTAGTTGTTTAATCAAAATAAAAAGATCCCTCAAAAACTTGAATTAGAAATCTTTTAGCTGAAACCACTTTTGTCATATTTTATTCAATTCAGACTGAAATTAAATGAGTTGTTTCAGGCACCTCTAAGAAAAGCCAAAGAAATGTAGGTATGGTTTACAAACTGATAATGTAAATCCATCCCTTTTGCTTTTATCCAGTAGATCCATGATGTTTTATCCTCCAGGAAGTGAGAGTTTCAAGTTTTTCTCCTTTAAAAAGCCATTTGAAGTGGGAGAGGTTTCACTGTGCCTTGTTTTATTTCTCTCTTTGGTTTGCTCCACTTTGCAATTTTAGTGAACTGAACATCCATCACAGCAGACTGCAATCCTGGTGCACATTTTCCATGTGGGTGCCTTAATCTGTAGGCTGGAGGGTTTCCCTCTCCAGATCTTATCTCATTGCAAATGGAGAGGCTTAGGAAGAAGGCTGGAATCCCACATCCTCACTTTGGTGCTTAGGACACACCTTTGGGGGTGAGACCCCGCTTCAAATTCAATGTCCACCAAAATCAGGACAAGGATATGCACATGGCTGTCTCTAGTCTGTAATACAGTGCCCTGAGTGGTATGAAATGAGGTGGTTTGGGCCAAGTCTTCTCTTGCTGCAGCTGTTCCAGTTAGCAATTGGGACACCCTCCTGGTGGTATGAACCCAAGTGTTGTCTCCTACTAACCTCTCGCTGGCTTGCCAAGCTCCTGAGCTCAGCTGTAGTTTTTGTGGGCCGAGAAGCTCTTCTGCGAGCAAAACCGCCAGCCCCGGGCAAGCTCCTGGGCTACCATGGTGTGAACACCTACCATCACACAGAGGGCACGTGAGGGGCACAGCTCAGTGAGGGATGCTAAATGCAAAATCTGGGATGGGAAAACTGGGGGGTGGGTGGGGTTATAGCTCCCAGTGACAGCTCCTGCAGATTCATACGGGACCATCCAGTAAGGTGGGTATAGACTAGCTCTGCTTGAGTGGCGATATTTATCCAGCTCCTTCTAATTCACCTGCCTGTTTAGAAAGGACAGATGGTTTTCCCAAAATGCACCTTCAGAAAATTGAAAGGAAACACTTATTTTACTGTAGTACAGAGATAAACAGGCTATGCCCTTCTGAAATGTTGGTTTTGCAACAGTTGAGTACACTTGAGCGGGCATAAAAATCCTAATGCTATTTCACAGTGTAACTAATCTCACTCAGGTTGGGTTTACTTAGGAGAAATAAACTCAGGTTATGTGGATGAGAGTTATTTTTGCAGTGAACGTGATTTTTTTTTTTTTTTAAAATACCTTTCTTTACACAGGGAATAATAAATTATACTCTTAACTAGAATGAGACGGAAGTCAGTGCTGCTTTTGAAAATTGGATGCTGGCTCAAAGATTGCTTATCCAGTGTTTGGAAACTAAACAAAAGTTTGAGTTCAAGTCACTGAGAAAGTTCTGCTGAAATCCATTTCATCTCCTTTGGCACAAAGCACACAGGCGGAAACGTTTCCTTGCCAGTTAACTAACACTTCTCTTGCTCCTGGTACCACGGCTGATTCAAATCTGTGCAGTTTGTATAATTACACCCCACCCCACCCCC